>OZ038481.1:60964180-60991680 GCA_964036315.1 Acanthosepion esculentum | reverse complement strand
TTAAATGGATTTAGATTCGGACTTTTCATTGGTCATGTCATTGTTTTTATATGCGTTTCCTGAAGAAAGGCTTTAATCCTGTTAGCTGCGTGACAAGATGCATCATCGTCCTGAAAAGTGACTACATCATCACCAAACCAATTTTCTATCTTTGGAATGAGAAAATTGTACAGTATTTTAACATACACATGTGTATTGATTGTTGAGACAATGATTGCCATCACCTCTACTCCTTTAAATTATATACAACTCTACAGGGTGCCATGGGTAAATTGTGGCCATTTTAATTTCGCGCATGCGCGTTGTTTCTTTTTGATTTTATCGACTGCACAGTATAGTAGGGTCAGTTGGTCTGTGAGAAAAATAGCACCATGACGCAATTCAGTCTGCTAGAAATTTGGAAACGGCATGCTGTGCTACTTGACATTCTCGTCAGAAGCTCCAATGCGAACATTTCAGAGTGTTTGGGTGTCAATTTGAGGACTGTGCAGAGGCTTCGGAAAGAGTTGCATGAGTCTGATGATGATTACGAAGGTATGGCAGCTCGGAAAATTCTCTGATCGTTCAGATAAGAAAATAACTCCCAATATTGTTGGTGAGGGCCTCAGACTCAGCACGGAGGCCTACATCAAGTGCCTTGAGGAGGTAGTGCTACCGTGGGTCAAGAGGGTAGCTGCTGGAAAATCCTGTCTGCACCATGCCACATGAGTAGGAGAACCCAGTCATGGCTGTCAGACAATTTCTGCGGCCACATCTCTCCTTACACCTGGCCATCTAACTCCCCAGATTGCACCCTTTGATTATTATGTGTGGGGCGCAGTTGAGCGAGATACCAACAAAACTTGTAACATCAAAGATGAACTGAAGGCAACGATTATGGCAGCATTCATCAACTTAAAGAGACCGCTCAGAAGAGATGCAAATGATTCCGAAGTCGTCTGGAGGCCGTGGTTGAAGCCTATGGCTATTTTATTGAATAAATTTACTCTTTACTATTTCAAGATATTTGTGTGATGTTGGTACATATATCTGTTAAAATGAGATGTCAGTGTTATTTTCATTTTTGCGTAATTTAGATGACATCACCCTCTGTATAATGAATGACTTATGAAATTTACTTGTTTTCTTTAAGCAGTCATTTTTCTGTGTTTCATTTTAAAGGCACCAGACATTTTCTTGGCCAATGAAGATTATTGATTCATCACTGAATATCACATTCATCTAATCCTCCATACGCCATGATTGTTTATCGTTAGCCCACTTTAACCTTGCTTCCGTATTTATGTTAGTTCTGGTTTTCGTTTGTGTTTTTTGTATGTAAATCCCATTTCATTCAGTCGATTTCTTACAGATCTGATGCACACAGACTCCTGTTTTAACCCACTTGTTTTGCTCTACATATTCCTTTGAATTTTCTATTTTGAGGATTTGATGTCATTCATGTTTTTCTTTTTTAACCACCCATTTTTTATACTTGTACCAAACCTAAGACACAACTTACTAAGAACAACGTCTTTGCCTACTCAACTGTGGATTTCCTTCTTGAATGAGTTTTACAGTTCTTTCCATTGTTCGAATTGACATTTCTATTGTTGGAGCCATGTTGAGGTCTGCAAGAATTTTATTTTTAACTGTAGACCAAATAAAAAGAGATTGCTTCTTATATAGGATTATATTATTTACTGCTAAATAGAAAATAAAGGAAAATCATCTAAGGGTGCTAATCCATACGTTTTACCAGGAGTTGTAGTAACTGTACAAGAAAAAGGAAATTTAGAAATCTTTATATATAAAATTTGTTAAACTTGTGATAAATTTTAATGTTAAACTTTATCCGACTGATAATGGTTCTCGTTATGCCTTGGCAGAAGATATAATTTTAAAATTATGAAGTGATACTTTTAACTAGAGTTTCCTAACACATTTTATATTGAGAATTCATGTTCAGAGAAATCTACGCAAATTTATAAACATAATCAGTAACACTAAATGAATAAGCTTCGGCTAAAATATAAGTTTTATGCGTAAATCTAAGCTCTAGAATCAGTAATCTATTAAAATGAAACCAAATAAATTAATGGAATTAAAATAAATAAATTAATAGAAAAAGAGATATTCGATATAGTAAGTGTTGTTATTATAATCACATTAATATGATTTTTACAAATGAACTTATAAGTATTAACATTATCGCCATAATCATTCTCGTCATCATGAGAATATAAATCAACATTATCTGCAATACTACCATTATCAAAAGCATTATTATTATTATTAACAACAACATAGCCAAATTCAAATTCGTAGAGATAAAATACAAACTGCATTTTTTTTTAACTTGTATTGAATATTTCCTTAGAAGATTATCTCAATGAAAGTTTTGTTCCAAAGTATACGACTTTATTTTTATTCGTGATTTGGAATCTCTTTGATGCTGTCGATTTTTCATATGTACACACACACGCGCGCGCGCGCACACATGTACACACACGCGCGCACGCGCGCACACATATACACACACACACACACACACATATATATATATATATATATATATATATATATATATTCTTTATTTATTACTAATGTTTTGATGAGTTTGTTTCCTTTCATGTAATCATTACTCAAAGGGATAAAGCGACAAAAATTGTGTATTTTCATACTGACATATATTTGAATCAAGTCCATATATATATAATATACATTGTGAATAATCGCAACTATGTATGTGAATGTATGATTATATTTGCTTCACATAGATCTGTATACTTATGCATGGAGGAAAACATCTACATTATCGTATGCATATCTCTCTTTTCTATTTTGCTCTCTCTCTCTCTCACTCTCTCTCTCCCTATATATATATATATATATATATATATATATATATATATATATATATATATATATTCACATTTTATTACTTAAACGTTACTTTTAGTGGACACCCGTATTTGAGTAGACGTTCTGCATATTTATTTTCGGAGCGTCTACTTAGATACGAGTATCCACTAAAATAACGTTTAATTAATAAAATCTCTAGGATTAATAAATAAAACTCCACCACTTCTTTATATATAGCCATTCATATATATATTAATAGTAGTTGCCATCATCAGGGAACGAAATTTCAAAATCTAAATTTTCCAGTTCAATAGATAATAATTATAATGATAATAATTAGATAATAATTAGAGTAAATATTCATTAAAAAATTTCTGCATTATTACATTTTTTTTCTTAAAAATGTACTAAGTGCAAGGGAAGTTATACAACAAAAACCGTATATTGCTAAAAAGTTAATGCGTTCGAAATTAGAGAGCATACAACTTGAGATAGCCAACACAATTAAAATATCCAAACGAAAATCTTTTGCAGGTTGGTTGTGTTAATCACTTTGATGCCTAGCTTCCACGTAAATGGGAAATAAGTATATGGCTATATATTTCACTTATTATTTAAATGATGAAACTTTTTCGTTTTAAAATTAAATAAGGGCGAAAAGTAAATGATATTTCACAATAACGCGGAACGCAAAAGAAAATGTGAAATAAACTTCCACTAAACCTATCAAAGATGGGTCTTCTTCCTCCAAAACGTTGATTCTGAGGATATAGTTGGACCGGAAAGAAAAGCCAGAAGATTGTATTGTTGCTAATGAGAAAAATTTGTGATAGCCAATGCCATCCACACGTAAAATATTAGCAGAAAGTACGCAATAGACCATGTGAGATTGTATGTTTCTTTAATGACCAAGCAGGCAAAACAGTCGATCACTTAGCTGGTAGATTCTCACTTTTCAAGTGTATTCACCAATGTCACTTTGAAATATATATATATATATATATATATATATATATATATATATATTGATGTAGATGTGGATATGATTTAACGCATATGCTCTTATTTATGTTCGTATACATGTTCATGAATAAATATCTCATTGTCGTAGCATTTTTGAATGTTCGGTTATGTTTGTAAGAATAGAGAAACGGAAGAGGGAATATTTTAGTTAATTTCCCTGAGAAACAGATAATAACAGTCATGAATAGACATTTTCGGAACCTCCTACATGAAAATCATTCACGTGGACAAGCAGCTTTTAGAAACAGTTGCTCATCAATAGACCATGTACAAACAATAGATCAATGATAAAAAAACACAAAATATTGCAAGGCATTTTCTTTATCTTTGGTTGACGTTGAAAAGACATTTGATTCAGTTGAACACGATGCATTTTAACTCACTATGAGACCATGGTATTAACGTAACATTAGATACAATTTATTGAGAATATATACAATAACAGTATTTGAATAATGAAAAACGTAGATAAAATAAATATTGGAAAATAATTGAGACGTGCATAGACTAATTACAACGTGCCTTCCGGAAAATGAACTGTAAAGTAATAGTAATAAACATAAACGGCGAATATTTGAAGCACTTATGATCTGTTGCGGAATCATCAGATAAATTACAAGAAATGCTTAATGACACAAATATGAAATGTCTTAATGCAAGTTTAAATATGAAAACAAATAAAACAAAATTAATGTCCAACATAATACGCTGAAAATGATCATAAATATTGAAGACGAAAAAGTAGAAGTCGAGGAATAGATTTCCTTGAGTCGTATAATAAAATTAAAGCCATATCATGAAATTGAAATAAAGCTATGCATTAAGATTGGTTGGAAAGTATTTAAAATTGAATGAAATGCATATAGTCAATATACTTAAATCATAAAGTGCATAATGAATCTTTAAAGTCAGTTATAATTAAACAGGGAGACTAAAAGAATCAATTGAAAACGCACGAAGAAATGCACAAGGACTAATAGAAACATTAATTCTAGGGACATCACAAAAACATAAGATATATTAAAGGAGTGATTAAACAACAAAAGGATAATGATAGCAGATAGAGCAAAAGGTTGGTTGTTTCCCAATGCATAGCAAACGCAGTAGGAAAGGACCAGTCGAAAATCGAGAGATAAGCTAGAGAAGCTTGGTGTTAAAACGTAACAGATAACACTGTCAAAATTGTCAAGTAAAAAAAAAATATATATATATATATATATATACCGCAGCTATTATGAGTCCGCTACTGGATCTTTTCCAACTTTTTACTTGACAATTTTGACAGTGTTATCTGCTACGTTTTAACACCAAGCTTCTCTAGCTTATCTCTCGATTTTCGACTGGTCCTTTCCTATATATATATAATATAGAGTACGGTATATATATATATATATATATTTATAATATAGAGTACGGTATATATATATATATATATATATATATATATATATATATATAACGTACTCTATATTATAAATCGTATATATATATATATATATATATATATATATATATATATATATATATATATATATATATATATATATATATATACGATATATATATATATACGATTTATAATATAGAGTACGGTATATATATATATATATATATATACCGTACTCTATATTATAAATCGTATATATATATATATATATATATATATATATATATATATATATATATATGCGTGCGTATGTGTGTGTAATTTTTATATATATTATTGATATATTACATATGCGCAGTACTTATTGGAAAGCGCTCAATATCAGTGATAGAGCTAACATATTTAGTCGGATTGATGTGAGTTTGTGACCCTGGGTTTCACGCCCTTGCGATCGATAGTGCGTGAAAACCCGGGTCACAAACTCACAGCTATCCAAATATATATATATATATATATATATATATATATATATATATATATATATGTGTGTGTGTGTGTGTGTGTGTGTGTGTGTGTTGTACGTGGCATGTTCTTTCAGTCGTGCGTGATCATGGCTTTCCACGACCTCCTATCCCTTGTAAGCCTTAACAACGTTTGTCTAATTGCCATGTTTATCTCCTTGACCAACCAATTGCACCCCATTCCCACAAGTTCATCAGGTAAATTTCCCTCTTCCTTCCTCTGTCCCTTTTACCCTCGATATGCCCTGTGAGTGTCTACGCCCTCTTTCCATATTATATATCCAAGAAATTTCAGTTGTCTCTTTCTGATTTTGAGTATAAGTTCCATTTTTGTTCCCATTTTCTTTAAGACTTCATCGTTTTTATGCGCACCGTCCATGGAATTCTCAGCATCCTTCTGTAAAACTACATATCCGTTGACTCCGCTTTTCTCTTCGTCTGTCATACAAGAGAATTGGCGTAAAACCTTAAGGCTTTTTTTTAGTTTATAACGAAATTTTTCTTTTCCTCATTGATTTGATTAGAATTTAGAATGCATATTTTGCTAAACAAACGCAAGTTCAGATTTTGGTGTCGATTTTCCATTCACTGTTATATATATATATATATATATATATATATATATATATATATATATATATATATATATATATATATATGTATATATATTAGGGGGAAGTATGAAGAAAATGGAAAAGTTTTTCGTGGGACGCATTTCGTCCTTCAGGACTTCATTGGACTAAATTTATGTTTAGGTTGATGCGACTACATATGCGTACGAACGAAAGAGAGACGTTGATAATGTTAAATTAAAAAAAATTTGATATGTTTATATATATATATATATATATATATATATATATATATATATATATATATATATATAATAGATTCTCATAGCCAATCAATGCTATTTCACATTTAACAATAATTTTTATAAACAAAAATTTGAATTATCAATGAGATCGCTACTAAGGGTAGTGGCATGTAAATTCTTAGAATTTATTGAATCTGGTCCTTTCCAAAATATTTTACCTAAACAATCAACATAATTCCGATATATTGATGGTGCTCTATTAATATATCCCCTGATAATGATTTGCTTGATCTTGTAGATAAGCTAAACATAGTCAAGCATACAATAGAATTTACATATGCAATGGAAGCAAAATTAAACTTTACCTTTACTAGATGTCATGCTACATTATGTTAGCAGTAGCTTAAAGCTTGGTGTCCTCCGAAATAAAAATGACCTCATAAATTACTATTCTCATCATGACAACAAAATAAAATCCAGAATAATTATCGGATTCTATTTAAGGGCACTCAGAATTTGCAGACCTCAGTATTGATATGAAGCGGGGAAATACATTGAAAATACTTTCAAGTTCCTCCAATACCCTATTTCATATTTAATGCGAAACAAACGGCTCATAAAATATTTCAAAATATAAAAGCGGCCCTTCCTAATAACACCAACGAATGAAAATATATTGTTCTACCCATCAACTCTATCACAACTTCAAGTAAAAATAATTTGTCTGAAGTCAACATAGAATTTTTAACAACTATGTCTAAAACAATAAAAGACAATACAAAACAAAATAATACACTAAAACTTGAAGGAAGAATTTACTATGTTTCCTGTCATAATTGTATCTAGGATTACATCGGAGTAATTTAAATAAAATATTATATGAACACAAAGGAGAGCTTTTACAAAACAATGTAGTAAATGCATTAGTTGCTTACCGTAACGAGACTGACCACAAATTTGATTTTAAAAAGGCTATTTTAATTAAAAGAGAAAACAATTTAGTCAGACAAAAATGTTTAGAAGGCAGTTTAATCGTTAGATCATCCAAAGTAAATTTGCGCCCAGGTTCTTACAAAATTTTACCTTCCTTGACAGATTTCTATTATCACAATGCATGATAGTTAATGACAAAAGTGATGGAAACACAAACAAGAAAAAGAATCTAAATTTAATCGCCTAGAGTATAAACCCAAAACACATAAAAAGAATTCTCGTTTAAAAAAAAAAAAAGAAGAATTACGTTCATGCACATGCGTAGACATATCAACGTAAACATAACTTTGATGAAGTCCTAAAGGACGAAACTTCTTTCCCTTAAAGTTCTTAATATATAAAAAAATTATAGCGCATTTTCCTATATATATAAATTATATAGCATTTTCTTATATATATAAATTGGTGTTATACATATATATATATATATGTGTGTGTGTGTGTGTGTGTGTGTGTGTGTGTGTGTGTGTGTGTAATTTCATTTATACAAACATTATTAGTCTGAAGAAGTCTTCCGAGGGACGAAAGCGTAACATTTTGTCATTCAGCTATCTCTTTCTCTATATATATATGCCTCTCTCTCTCTCTCTCTCTCTCTCTATATATATATATATATATATATATATATATATATATATATATATATATACACATACATATAGGATGTCCCCCATAGATGTAGTCACTTTTTACTTTGTTGTCAGTTTGCATATTTATAAACATGCATTTAATGTTATTTAATACTTAATTTAAACTGTTAATCTTGTTTGTAAATAAATAAATATCAATATTTTTTAATTGTAACCATTAATTTTGTTTGCAAATCTATAAACACGACATTTATTGTCATTTACAGAGTGAGTACCTTTTTGGGACACCCTGTGTATATATATATATATATATATATATATATATATATGTGTGTGTGTGTGTGTGTGTGTGTGTGTGTGTGTGTGTGTGTGTGTGTGTACATACATACATATATATATATATATATATATATATATATATATATATAGATAGATAGATAGATAGATAGATACTCATTCCTAAATAATCTCTGAACGATAATGTTAATTATAATCCACTAACATCCATATACTTTTCTTTTATTCTGAACGTAAGTTGGGTTTTAAAAAGAAACAACCAAAAGACAGAAGAATAGTGTAATTAAAATGAGAGCATCCCTTTTTTAACTCTTTCTTTTTATTTAATTTTATTTATATAGATTTTGTTAATGCGTTTAAGTTTCTGTGACTGTGCCTCATGTTGACTTTATTGCGTGTTCCCTTTCTGTCGTATTGTCTTTTAAAAGCAAATAAAAAGAAATTTTCAGCCCAAAAAAGGGATATTGAACAGATTCCATTGAATGAATCACCGCTGATTATTGTCTTCAAATACGAACACGATGTATACATGCCTGAACCTGTCATGTTTGCATGTGCGCCTTTTTTCCTCCCGTGTAGCAGTTAAATGCATCGTTATTCATGATACACACACGGGAATACATACCTACATACACAGTGAGAGAGAGAGAGAGAGAGCAATGAATACTCGTAAAGTCCTCAACACGACCAAAAACCCTTCTATAAAAATCTCATTGTTGGTCATTTAGTCAGATTTTAGTAAGTAGTTCGGGCTGGGAAATTTCCGACACTTACTCATGTACATATAAGGTTTGTACCCGGTAATTGAGAACTAAATATAGAGAAAAAGAAAGTTACTCAGTAGAAAAATCAATATCGTTACAAGATGATTTATATAATGTTCCACTTGGAAAATCAGAAAAATGATTATATAATAAAACTGCTCTCAGAATTACGAACAAACTCTAAACTGTCTTGAAAGCGTCTCTATACTGGGATCAGGAACTTCTCTTCCATGTTGGCCATCACATCCACGATTGGGGTCTTCAACAAGTTCATTGTATGATGGTACCATTAGTTTGTATCCCTCCAGACGATACCTTGTACATTGTTGTTGTTTTTTCAGCAACTGATCATTTGTGAAACATACTCCTGCATGAGTGCTTTCCTGAATACTATAATCTTAACCTCCAAGTCAAATCGTTATCTTTATCTTAATAATCTTCACTTCCTCCCTACTTCTCTTTAATTACCATTTTAACATTAAGCACCCACCGTTAATGGCTTTGGAGTCTTGTATTAGCATATAAAACGTGGTTTTCCAAGGGACTCAAATCAGGGGAGCTAGAAGTCTGCATGCTGACATTCTAGACCAACCACTCTTGGTTAACATGGATCATGTGAGAAGGACCAAAGTCCTACTGGAACACTGCCTAGTTCCAGAGATTGAACATCGTTCCTCATACCTCCATATTTGCAGTGTCAATGAACCTGCAGCAAAAGGTTGACGGCATGACATCGTGCCTCGTTCCTAAAGACCCTCAGTGTCCTCACAAATGGTGTGAACTTTGTATGCCTCATCATGGGTACCTCTTTGCGGGCATCAAAAATTAAGCGCATGCCGTTTAGCATTACGTTCGGACGTCTTCTACCTATAGCCCGTTAAAGATATGTTCTCAAATAACAGGTCCTTTATTTACCCATTTGCAGCGCTATTCCACTCTTAGAGATTTAGATGGCTATCTGTTTCTTAATAATGTAGCCGAAAAAGAAACTATTGAGAAATTATTGATCCATTAAGAAGATATTAAGAAACAGCCACCCAATTTTAAGAAATCGCTAAACGTGGAACAGCGTTGTAAATGGATAAATGGAGGGAAAATGATTTATCTATGTGCATTAAAAAGCACTTTGAAAAGTATTTGAAATATATATATGTATATGTCAATATGTCCGTCCGGTGTACTTTCTCCATTTGCAGAGGAGATTTCGTTCTGATGAGTTAAACATCTCGGTGTCCACGAAATAAAAATTATAAACGAAATGGATAATTAAAGCCTCTGTCTTCTTATCATCAGTAGAATGGTCTGTAGTCCACATTGCGCTGTCCCTCGATTTATATCTTCCTCGGAATTATTCCATCCAGTCACAAAGTGGTAGAACGTATAATTAAATATATATATATATGTGTGTGTGTGTGTGTGTGTGTGTGTGTGTGTAATTGTTTGGCAAATATATATGTTATCGAAAATGAATTCCTGGAAACGTGTGTAATATTGTTCCGCTTTCCGCTTTTTATGTTACTTGTGCCTATGCTCTACTTTGAAACATTTATTGTCTGAAATTATATGAATTGGCTAAAGAGTAATTCTGAACGGTAAAACACCTGATAATGTAAATACTATTCCAAGCGTTTTTCAAAATTTCATCTATCAGATTGTCATATGACTATCGCTAAATGACTGTCTCCCTACTTTGCCGTTTAAAGGCAATCAACATTAATGACAAAACAACATGCGCCTTAAAGGTGTCTGTTGATACATGAATGCATTAGCAAGCGTGTATATTTGAAAGGCGTCAGAGACACCTACAATGGAACATTAGTTTTCAAACTAATATATAGAATTTCTACCTGAATTTCTGGGATGCGGAATTATCATTATTTATATTATTTGCACTCGGACTATTTTATTCCTCTTTGCTGTTGTTATCAGTGATAATAACAATAAAGATGAAGACAATATTCGTCGTGTAAATAATGTAGATAATATATAAAACATCATAACTCGTTATTACTTTTCTGCTTTGCGTCTTGTATTTATGGCAATCTCTTCACAGATGAATAGGACTGAAGCAACAGAAATGTGAATATACTGAAGGCTACTGAGAATTCCATGTTCCGAACATGTGAGCAACGACGAAGTTTTAGGAGAGGGTCATTTTTAGAGAAAGGATATTTGTACTTAACATCAGGAAAAGACAGTTGAAATTTCTAATGCGCATAATGAGGAAAGAGGAGTTTGAAAATTTGATACTCACTGACCAAATTGAAGGCAAGAGGGACAGAGCAAAACAACGCATAACCTACCTGGCGAGTATGAGTAAATGGACGGTGGAATATCGTTCAGGTGAGGTAGCAAATACACAAAATTTATTGGGCTTCAAAAAGCAGGAAATTGTAGAGAGACATGATTGCCAACGCCCTGAAGGCGCATGGCATATAGAAGATGTATAGTGAATACCTCTTTTTGAAGCAATGCGCATGTGTACTGGTGTCTTAATTGTCTATGGAAATTATTTAAATAACATTTTTAAGAATCTATGGGTGTGATGTGTGTGTGTGCACGCGCGTGTGTGTGTGTGTGTGTGTGTGTGTGTGTGTGAGAAAGCTAGTTTGTGTGTAGCAGAGGCATAGAGAGGATACATGAGAGATGTTATGAGATTTCTGTGTGTATGTGCGTGAGTGTCAGAAAAGCGTGGCGAAGCTATACACTTGCACTTTTGAGTGCGTATTTGTGCGACTTAGATCCGCCTATAAATGTGTGAGTGTTTACGTATGCACACGTGTTTGCGCTTTAATATTTAAACGTCGGAGATATGAATTAATACGCTTTCACGTGTAAACATTTGGGCGTGAGAGTGTTTGTCTCGTTGCGCATGACTGATTACCTCTACCCGTGTAGATAACTTGTCAGCTGCTGTGTATCCACATGTGTTCGCTAAAAAGAAGAAAAAAAAAGTAATGATGGTATAAGGGTACACGCATGCTTGTAGATACATTTCGATATGCGCATGCGTATGACTGTGTGCATCTGCCCAATCATGAAAATTAGAATAACATACTGCTCTGTATGCTCTCAATTAATCGCATTAGTAGATAGTTTCACTAATAGGAGTAGATAGGTTCGCCTATCATCCGATTCATACTCCTCTCCAGTCTTTTTAATAGGAATACAGCTTTATACCTTATTTCCTGTGTTTTCACTTCTTTCTAAAATCTTCTCATCCCCTTTCACTCCCAGTAGCCCCTTGCGTCTTAGTAGCATTATCGTCTTGCTTGGGGCGAATTGATAAAAAAATAGAAAGCAATAATTCATACAGGAATTGGACAACACAAATAATACTTACACTGTGTGTACTGTTATCTGTATATGAACACATATTTAAGTATGCATGTGTTTAGGCATATATATGCATTTCACGATATTAATTTATAGGGATAATTTGTGAGTGTAGATATGTTTACTTACACTCTATCAATATGAATATGTATGTGTCTGCAGCTGAATTTTGATTTGAAATTCTCACTGTATGATGTTCTAGCTCTGCGAGTAATGTTGATTCCTTAATTAAGGGCATTGACAAGGAATGTTATCTTGAAAAATAAATATTACTTGTGTTAAATAATACTCTTATCATTATTTGGTTACAGAATTATTGATCTACCTACATGTTAACGCCAAAGAAACATTTTTGTCTTTCATTTTTTATTGTTATTTGATGTAAATTTGTTTATTTCTTTACTTTCTTTATTTAGTTTTCATATAAAAACGTGACTAGTCAAGTGGCTATGATATGACGAACAGAAGAAAAATACTGAGATTTTTATTTAATCAAGATGTAATGTAAAGATTACAGCTATAATTTCATTTGTTTTTATCTTGTCATTCTTCTAAAATTCCGAGGATTATATTTCCACTTATTTGACAATTTCTTTTTCGATTTTTTTCCACACAATATATTTTCAAATTAAATTATTTATTCATTTCCGTTTGGATTACTTTCGGGGTTTTATCGTTCAGATTTTGAACCTGAATGTATCAGTGAAATTCTTTAAAATCCAGAATAACATAAATATTTTTGGATTACAGGATCAGAAAGAAATTAAAATCATTAATTTTGATCAACAAATGAATAATTTCTATAATTTTATGCAATAAAATAATTTGCATTTTCAACATTTCTGATGATTTATATTCGTCTCAGCAGATCCGAATAATTGAGAGCAATTTTTCATTTCCTTTTCTTACAACATTATTAAACAATATCATAAAATATATACTTTTGTTAATCAACTTGAAGATAGCATTCTAATTACTTGCAATAACATACAATTTACAGAAACTAGGCAGCAGGGAAATGATGCAAACCAATGTCAAATTGTTTTTAATTACCATATGAAAATTAATGCTAAAAAATAAATGTATCCAAAATGTTTAACAAATAAGATAATAAAAATAAAATTACATGAAAATTAAATTTCTAATCCAATCAGAAAAGATGTTCATTCCGGTTAGTCAGCAATTTGCCACTACTTAATCGACAGATTTATAACTATTGAGAAGAGTAGCCTTGGAGGCAAAGTAGAAAACACCTTTATTTGTGATTACATCTTAAGTACAGAATTACAAGAATACCATCACCAAGAATATATTTAAAAATCTGATGTTAATTCATTTCTTTGACAAGAGGATAAACACAGACCAGTAGTTATTTTGTTGATGAGTTTATACTTGTCTCGTGAAACGAAGATAAACCAGTAGAGAATTTTAAATGTTCTATTTGTCTATATTTCCTCAAGCACACGTGGATAAAAGAGTTGGTCGGATCCAGTGACTTGACCCAAACAATTGTGAGTTCAATACCTGGCTATTGCAGTAGTGAACAACAACTTGGAGAATTGAGATATTGAGGGTAACTGAGACATCCGGAAGAGGCATTGTACGTGGAGCTAGAACAATCTACCCCGGGCGGATAATATAACGGGTTCAGTTTGAAAATCCAATTACCTGAAGAAGGCCGGAACGTACAATGACCGAAACGTCATAAATATGGCAATAAAGATGAGTACAACAGTTCAAACAATGTAAATAATGTAAACAGAAATCTTCTAATCGACAAGGTTATACAAAACAATGTAACAATTAATAATGATCAAAATTAAATTTCAAAACGCTCATAACTGTTGAATATTTTCTTAGTAACAAAACAAAGACGAAATTTAATTTGCAACTTTGGCTTTCAACAACTAATTATGATAAAAAGTATATATGTTTCACTTTAAACAAGCGTGTCAGAGAAAACGGAGAGATATCTTATGAACTATGGAAGCGGAAAGCTATGAACCTAATATATAGCTGATATTACTTGAAAGTTCCTTTGAAGTCAACTTGGCAATGTCCTTTATGTCCCATTTCCCACTTCAATTTTCCGTAAACTTTCTGGATCGTTTCCCTTTGTGAGAAATGAAATACAATAATACCCTTCGGCACTGCTGGAGTCGCAAAGATCGACAACGAACGTTATTTGGCGGACGATTAGTTTCAATGTTTCCTTTCATGTTTCGATTAAATTACAAAGAATTATACCACGATCTGAGTTTTAGAAAGCGTCTTTACTCCTCATATTGAAGATCATTGCAACAGCTTGGCAAATAAGATGCCACAAATATCTTGCTAGTAGAACTTTAGAAGAAGTAAAATGCTACCTAAATATTAATCTTCCTGATAAATTTATTATATATATATATATATATATATATATATATATATATATATTAATACATGTTTCATTAAATAATATAGATAAGCGTTGTCTATATATTTTATGTAAGTTTTTTTCATATAGTCTGATAATCTTAATAACATTATCATTAAATAATGAAAGAAAATCACAATATTGATACATACTTTTTTTTATTTAATCCGATCTGAGCTTTCGGCTTACATAAGCCATTGTCAAAGATGACAATTACACAATATATTTATGCAATACACGAACAAGAAATTGATGATAGTATTATTTGTTTAGATGGATGATTTCCAAGCAACGATAAACACGTGCATATAAAACGCTGAAAATATATGATACTATAATTGAGTGATCCGTTTTCTACAGCTTATCAACCATTTGCAGATTATTTTAAACCAAAAAATATTTTTAGATTGTAAGAATTTCGAGGGGGTATTGTGATATAGGTTTTACTAATTAACCCATAGCTGGAGGGAGAAGAGATGGATTCATACTTTTCCAAAGTGTATTTGCGCGTAAATGAATATAACGAACCCAACGGGAATTGGAACTCGGCTCTCTGATGAACAATTCCGAGACATTATCCGTTACATCATCTATACATCCAAGCTTAGATCACCTGGTATTCACAAGCAATCACCTATCGAGGTAATGACTCGGCTTGACATTGCTTAAATTCGGTGATCGTACGGAAATCGGTGTTTCAATGTAATGTGGCCGTAATCTCGATAATTAGAACGAAACAGTAGTATCTGTACCTGCGCATATATTTATACATGTTAGTTAGAACGAACATGGAGTATCTGGTGTCGAATAAGCCCTTTAATGTTAGGCGGAAACTCGTAAAGAAAATATTATTATGTTCCGAATACATGAAATTGTTAACAGCACATGCAAGCTACTGAATTAAAAAACATCAAAGACACTCTCAATAATAATGAGTTTCCAAATTACATTGTTGATGAACAAATTAGACGAGTTATTAGAATTATTAACATAAATCAAAAAGAATACATCCTCAAATAAACCTAAACATATCAACCTAATATACCGCAATCAATACATTCTAATTACAAATAGGATGAAAAAATTCTAAAAAGAGAAAAATAAACTCATAAGTACTAATATATTCCCCACTGATCCGAGTAAGAAATAAAACTAATTATATATTACACTAAATTTAATACAGCCAACTTAATCATTCACAATAACACTCCTCTGTCAACTAGCATTTTACAAAAAACCAACATCGTATATCAATTTAATTTTCATTTGGGAGATTGTATCACTGACAGAATGTTAGTGTATACGTTGGTTTTACTACTACGACTATGTCAGGGAGATTTACATTTCACTTGAATGATTATAGCTCAGTTTCACGACATTCATAGAACATTTCTGTCCACATTTGGTGTGATATAATGGTTAGCAAGCTTGTCTCGCTAGATCAGTTACGACTGAAAAGTGAGTTTGATCCTCACTAGATGCCCCATACTTTCGGCTTTTTGCCACATCTAAGCTGCGCTTAGAAAATAACCATTCCTGTCTACATTCACAGTTTAGACAGATATTAATCAACAACGCAATTATATTCCACCACGAAAATAATAAACAAAAACATCAAATTCTAGAATATAAAAATATTACAGCCAAAAATAAATAAAGACAATTACAAATATAGCAACAAAGTTTTAAATTGTTTATAACAGCAAAGGTTTTTTAAAAAAATATTTAAATTATAATTATCAAAACTGCAATTAACAATATTTTAAAACACGTTACTACAATACTAATAAGTTACCACCCTTATATTTTTTTCGAATTCTGAAGCGTTCATGCTCACATATTCATAACCTATACTAACACTTATCTCCTGAAGATGATCTCAGATGAGATTGAAAGTACTTGGGAAAATATAAATCATATAAATAATAATCACGGCATTTTTTCTTGATCAATTTCGTACAAGCACAAAGAAATTAATCCTTGAACTTGAGAGGATTAAAATTAAAATAGACATAATACGTCTAAACTATTTATCTATCTATCTATCTATCTATCTATCTATATATATATATATATATATATATATATATATATATATATATATATATATATATATAATAAAATATAGTTTTAATGTATGCTGTATGCTATATTTATGGGTTAATGTGCTCAGTATCAAGGATAGAGTGTATGTAAATATAAAAGTGAACATTGAATTTAACACCCAGAAGCGGCAGTCTGATTCATGCTCGACGAATGGCCTGAAGATTGCATTTTACATGAAACAACCTTTCGCATCTGGATATTGACTTCAATGTCGACTTTGATATAAATATAAGTGCGTATGTATACATACACTTATATTCGTATAAATATGCATGTATATTTATGCAGGTAGTCATAAACAGATACTGATGGATATCCAGAAATATTCATATGGACGTAACTTCAGCATATAAATTCCACATGCACAAGATATGTAATACTTTAATAATATTTACACTATTACGATCACTCCTTTTTAAGCCCTTAGTGTTGTAAATCGGAGACAGGGTTGTAAATAATCCGTGACCAAATTTTAGACTTTCTCCTCGGTGAATGCAAGTTTGCCAAGAAGAGAGAAAAGATACACTTCGTGGATACAAGTGAAAACAAACGCTTGTGAGAAATCGACATTCCTGACATGAACTATTAGCTTATAATGTGTTTCTTTTTTTTTCATTTAGATTATGAGAAAACACAAACCACTTCATGAATTTAACAGAGAACAATATTTTGAAGAAGAAACCCGAAAACTAGTGCAGTTTGCCTCTTTGATATTACTAATTCTCGTATTTACTTTTGGAATCTGAATATTTTCCATGAATATGCACAGGCTAATATTTTTATTAAATAATTAAGAACATTTAAATAATTACGAACATTTAAATAATTATTTTTCTGAAATAATTATGAATATTTTGCATTATTAATAAATTGTTTTTAGATCTTATAAAAAACGTGATAAAAATACGCGTAACTAGAAGGTTCACGGTAATCGAGCACACGATATAATTCGCTCGTGTTTCGATAGAAAGGTTCGTCCGACAGATTAAAGCTTCTGCCGATCGATTCTGTCGAAGCACACAAGGATTATATCGCGTTCTTCCTTGTCGCGAAACTCGTTACGCGTCTGCTTGTCATGTTTTAATAAGATCACAAAATATAATATTACAGTGTTATGAAGTTGTGAAGCGTTTTTTGCTTTGTCTAGATAATCTGGGCATTGAGTCTTTCATTCTTTTTTTCTTTACTTGTTTGGGATTTTTCTGATGTTAGGTCCTCTGGCGAGTTGTCCGTTGGTCACACCAACATAGGTTGTGTTTCTTATATATATATATATATATATATATATATATATATATATATATATATATATATATATATATATATATATATATATAAAACGATATGTAATTTTTGTATAATTCTATATATAAACAAACAGTATTTATAAAAATATGACAAATTGAAAGGATTTTTGTGACGCGTTTCATCCATTAAGATTTCATCGGCCTCGGCTTTATTGACGTTGCCACGTCTACACGTGTCCCTTTTGTCTTCATATAATATCTTGTTTAAACTTCTTGAGGTTTCGCCAATATATTCATTCTGGCAATTCCTGCATTTGACAGAGTAAATTCCTCCTTCATTTTTGGCTGGTTGTTTTGTTTTTTATTGATTAAGTTTTTGATTGTTTTAGATGTAGTTGTGACAAATTTTATGTTGAGTTTAGATAAATTCTTTTCAGTTCTAGTTGTGGTAGAGTTATTGGATAGAATTCTTTTTTTGATTCGTTAGGTTTGTCAGGAAGGACAGCTCTTCTATTTTGGAATGTTTTGTGTACCTTTTGTTTTCCATTGAAAATGAAATAGGATATTGAATGTTCTTGAATGTATTTTCAATATATTTCTCCTCTTCTTGTAAATATTGAGGGCTGCAAATTCGGAATGCTCTTAAATAAAATCCAGTGATCATTCCAGATTTTATTTTGTTATTATGATGGGAATAGAAATTTATTAAGTCGTTTTTATTGGTTGATTTTATAGGCTATTGTCAATTAAATGTAACATGATGTCTAAGAAAGGTAAAATATTGTTTTTTTCTATTTCATATGTGAATTCTATTGTTCAGTTTTGTTTAATTTATCTATAAGATCCGGTAAGTTAGTCTCACGGAGATATATTAATAGATTACCATCAATATATCGGAAGTAATTTGATTGTTTAAGTAAAATGTTTTGGAAAAAAGTAGACTTGAGAAATTTCATGAAAATACATGCCATCACTCAACTGAGAAAACTACCTGCGTCTCTCGTTTCGTGCGCATGTGTAGACGTGCGAAGTACAAAAACAAAAACTGACTATACAAACCCTGAAAATAGAAACAGGAACCTACCTTAACTTAAAACAAAAGTTATCAATGCCCATAATATAAAGAAACCCCAAATTGGAAATCAATGCAAGATAGAGCAGTAAGAGTAACAAACAGATATAAATGTGTGTGTGTGTGTATGTGTGTGTGATAGAGAGATAGAGAGTATCAGAGAAAGAGAGAGGCACAATATTTGCCGAATTAATTAGATAACCTTGACAAAAGATTGATTTCTGAAATATTTATTAACTATGGTATTCAAAAATCTATTCAGGCAGTAATTATTGTAAATTAAAATGTAATTTGTAATAGAGATGTGTAAGATATTTCTAAAGAGTATAATTGCATCTTTGCCTTTTTATCTCTTTTCCGATTCTAATTATTCATTAAGTCGATATGAACAGGTTACGATAGGTAGATAGACAGAAAGAGAGAGAGAGAATGCATTTGTTTATACAGAAACGTGTACCCACTTTCTTTTTTCCTTGTCATGTAAAATTATATCCCTCTATCTCTCTATGTGTGAGCGTCTACACGATTTGAATGTGATTATTACGTACATTATTATATTACTAAATGTACTGTTTACCACACGTATTAAAGATAATATATACCCAAGTGATAACAGCTCTTGTCCTAATTATAATGCATGCAATCTGCTTTTTAAAGTTTCAAATCTGCTTTCCGAGCAAAAACGAAAATTTGAAAATTGCATTGAAAATTTCATTAATATTGCATAATATTATTTGCGAAGAGAAAAAAACGACATAAACTATTTATTACTGTGATAGATAAGCCAGCGGGCATGATATTTAGAACAGATCTTCTATGTGCTGTGTCTCTTCAGGATGCGTGCGATCATGGCTCTCCCCAATTTACTGCCCTTTGTAGCTAGATCAATGATAAAGATAAAAATGGAACAACGATAAGTATAGCAATAATTTACGGACGTTCATTGAAGCAACGATATTTTTTTCTTTTTCGGTTTGTTCGTTTGAAAAAGTTACAAGGTTACGGCCATATCACGTTGAAACACCGGTTCTTGTATGATCACCGAAGCGTCGTGTCTGGTCTGTACCTAGATGGGTGACCGCTTGGGAATACGAAGTATTTGCTGTAGGATTGGGTGTGCAGGTGATGTAAAAGATAACGGATCGAAAATCAAGTTCCAAATCTGGTTTGGTTCGTTATATTCACACAGATACCGTTGGGAAAGCTAGTAATCCACCTCTTCTCCCCTCAGCTATGGGTTAATTAATAGGGATTGTATCAGCAAAATCATTAATACCACCAAAAATTCTCATAATCTAAAAATATTTTCTGGTTTTAAATAACGTGCAAAAGGTTCGTAAGCCCCTCCCCCTAAAAAAAATCAATCACTTAATCAAGTAAAATATTGACAACGAACGATCAATTTGGTGAGCACTGGTAGTGTGCCCTACACAGGTGGATTGACCCTGAGGTCAACTGAGGTGGCTAAAAAATAATACATAAAATCGATTAAGCAATAACCAGTAAATTTGAAGGGTTTTTTTTGGGGGGGTTGTTTGTTTTGTTTTTTTGTTTTGTTGTTTTTTTGTGTCTTATCTTCCCGCAAGAATGAAATGTACAGAGTTGGGGTTGTAGGAAAGAAGGTCATGGGAAATGAACGTAAAACATCGGACAAAATTATAATTTTGGTGAAGACAATAAACTTGACTATGACGTCTGTGATGATGGGCCAGAAAAGACTAAATCGTCATCATCGTTAGCATCATCAGCATTATTATTATTACAATTATTA
This sequence comes from Acanthosepion esculentum, assembly GCA_964036315.1. Lineage (NCBI taxonomy): Eukaryota > Metazoa > Mollusca > Cephalopoda > Sepiida > Sepiidae > Acanthosepion > Acanthosepion esculentum. Next base: position 60,970,496 of record OZ038481.1, on the reverse strand, counting down.
TTATTGTTGTTGTTGTTATTGTTGTTACTATTTTGATAAAAATGGTTTATATTTTGAAATTTCATCAATATGTTCGATTATTTCTTCTTCATTTCTTAAAATACACTAATGATGATGAGAATAAAGACGATTAGCAGTCTCTCCCATCTTTTTCTTTAAGCCATTCCTTTTCACCCTTCCTCTTCTTTCTTTCATCTTTTCTTTCATCTTCTCTCCTATTTTGTTTTTGTTTTCTTTCTTATTCCCACTTAGATTTTCTTTCTTTGCTTTTTTGCTGAGCTCAGGAATTTTCCTGTTCTGGGGCAGCGGAAGATCAATTTGCTAATTTGTTCCACTTCCGGCTCTTTAATAACCCAGCTCGGCTTTTATTCCTTGGACACGGCCCAATTTCATTTCCTTCGGACTTCGTTTCATCTCTATTCCCATCCGGACTCCCTTCCTATTATTTGTAACCAATTTCCTCAGAAAAAATGGACACTCGTAATTTGTCATCAATTTAAGCAATTTTTATTTCTGCCGATTCTTTAGTCGTGGGAGGGTTATTTTTAAAAAATCTCTCAACATGCAATTTTCAAACTTTGTTTTATTTTTCTGCTACATGTAAGTTTTGGAAGATAGATAGATAGATAGATAGATAGATAGATAGATAGATAGATAGATAGATAGATAGATAGATAGATAGATAGATATGCTAACCGCCTGAAATAGAACCGTTAAGTGACTTATACTCTGATTAATCGTGGGCTGTCAGTTTTTAAAATTAGGGTTCTAATGTTATCTTTTATCGAAACTCAAAGATCAACTATCGGTGGTGAGAAACAAAATCGTGACTTTGGGGCCACTATGCGTGTTCATGTGATAGATAGATAGATAGATAGATAGATGTTAGGACTTGAAAAGTATATGAATGCATTTATTGTTAGAAAAATAGTCTCCGAGGTTAGACTCACCTACAATTAATATGATAATTCTGGATTTGATTAATAATTGTTGTCACGCGTTTCCGTACAATATATATATATATATATAGCGGGAGAGAAAGAGAAATAAATAAAGCAAGAATCTGTAAAAATAAGGAGAAATATATTTTATAATTTATTTTTCAAATTGTCAAAGCCTTTTTGGAAATTTCACATCTTGACAAGAGAATAAAAGACAAAAAATAACCCAGTAGTGACATGGAAACTTTGAACGTGGTAGCAAAATACAAAGGCGAAAATTAATAGAATTCTTCGCAATCCAAGAATAGTCAAGCCCCACATGTGATCATCAGGGGGCGATTTATACAAACTCCTTCTGATTTTATTTTTATTAATTTTCAAAAGCCAAAAAAATGTTAAACAAGAATATTTTACAAGTATCCGTAACATTATCATCAGTTATATTTAATTTCTCTCTCTCTCTCTCTCTCTCTCTCTTTCTCTCTCTCTCTTTCTCTCTCTCTCTTACCAGTAGTTATCATTTTCTCTCTGTCTCTTTTTCTTCGCCTCATTCATTTTGCGTACTTTCTCTTTCACTTTTGCTTTATTTACTTCTCTTTTGTGAAAAAAATTAATGAAAATTTGTTTCTGTTCTGTTTATTATTACTTTTACCGCTATCAACCCTATTTTTTGTATGTCTCATTAAAAATTGTCTTTACCCGCCACCTTGGAAAACTTTTTTCTAAATCTACTATCTCCAAAGATCAATTAATTTCTTTCTATCCCGTTTAAGTGTTCAATGTTCCGTAAGTAACTTGCTTAAACTCTTTTATTATTGCATGACCTTCATTATCCTATTTTACATGGCTATCATTGATGTAACGTGACTAATTTTTGATCAACAAAAGAGATTCGCACGACTTTATGTTCGAATTAACTTAAAAGGATGTATTATAACCTTTAATGATAAACTGTTCCAACTAATCTTTTTCTTCCATCAGAAACTGAATTTTTGCTTGTCCACTTAGAATCTGGTTTTATCAATGCGTTATTTAGTGCAATTTTCTAAAAAGAGAATTCATCAAATTCCTTAGTATACATCATCCTTTTATTACTCTTATGTTTCATGCTAAGGTTTCTGATGATAATGATAATGATGACAACGACGCCGATGATCAACATCTAGTCGCGATGTCTATACAACTGACTATACCTGGTTCGAGTATTATCTGTGTATTGCTTTATATTTATGTCAAGCAAAGAAACTCTGATAAAAATATTTGGGTCGTTAGCAAGACAAACAAACCAAGATGAAAACTACAAATTGGAGAAGTCTGACTCAAGCAAGTACAGAATTCTATCTTGGAAATGTTTGAACAGACGACAAAAATGTGTCATAAAAATCCGAAAACGCGTTAGAAAAGCAGATGATGCCACCCAAAATCTAAGCGAAGTATTAAGAGACAGTGAAAATTCGTTAGAAATAAAGAAAGGTGTGCTGAAGTGCTGTGTAAAATCAATCTCACAATATGGCAATGAATGCGAGAAAAGATTTGAGACTGTTGAAATGTAGTTCTACAGAAGGATCTTAAAAATATCATGAACGGAACCTGTGAGCAACAGAAACAGATCATGTTTAGAAGACCTCGAATCGAAAGAAGAGGACAGTTTAACATCTATATTGTTCTTATTGTTTTACAAATGTATTTTTATTCATTTTTTATTATTGATTTGCTTTTCTTAAAAGCAGATTTTTGAATTTTGTATAAATGGATTCAAAAATCTGTATTTCATTTTATTTTCAAAAGTCGATAGAAATGCAAAGAAAATCCTAATGGTTTAAAGAATCTGTATCTTTTAAGTTAAGCTACGTTTTTGTTCAATAATGGAATCTTAAAAATATTACCACGGAAAGCAAAGTTCTGGAATGTAGTAGTATATGTAAAGTATTTAAAATCATCTTGATACTCAGTTTTAAGGTTCAATGCAATACATACGATGGCATGCATATACACATGTCTATAAATCTTTGTTATTGTGGCGTGCGCAAGTGCATTGATGTGTTTAGTCATTCTCAATGGATTCAGTTTTAAGTTCTATAAATAAATCCGACAGCAAGATAATCGGCATTCAACAATTCGTATACGTGTAAATGAGTTACTAGAATATTGGAGGAGTATCAGATTCTGTTACTGTAATCTGAAATTCCATAATGTGAAATTCTGAAAGACAGCATCTTTCCTTCTCTCTCATTCTCAACATAGATAGATAGATAGATAGATAGATAGATAGATAGATAGATAGATAGATAGATAGATAGTGCGGAAATGGAAATCAATACTGCATGGTGACTTAGTTTCACGCCCTAAATCAGATAAAAATTTTGCTCGGTCACTTATACTTGTGAGCGAAACTATGTTTTCTTTCAGGAGGCAACTTCAAAATATGTTTTATTCGAAGTTTCTCCAAATTTCGAATATTTTTATAATTAGTCAACAATATGTCTGAACATTATGCATTTACTTTTTCTACATTCTTAATTCTTAAATGTTTGAACAAATCTTATTTCCTACTAGAATTGTTGATAATACTTAGTGTGTTAGATGACGTTACTAACTTAATATCTTTACTGAAATCTAACATTATTTTCCCTAGTGAACATATGTGATAGTGAGTGTATTTTTGTAACCACGTCTTTTGAATATTTCTATGCATATTTACATAATTCTCTTGTATGTAAGTAATGTCTATATAAATGTTCTGTATTTATTATTGGAATAAATACATATATGCAACTTGTAATATATGACTCTGTGTAGTTGTAACATTCATCGACATGTTATTGTTTCACTATATTCTTGTAGTATCTGAATAATAGTTTTATAAATATAAAATGAATATTGTTATATTCACTGCATATTAACAATATCAGATTACTCTGATTTGATGTATGTTAAGCATTTTTAATTTTACCCGAAATGGGCGCGTGGTTGAGGATTTATAACTCTAGCGTTCCAACTGTCCAAACATGAGAACCGGTTTCGAATCTCACCTTGGTCGATTTTTCAAGGAGGGATTTGTTGATATTATTGGCATAGAGTGATGATCCTAGCATAGGAAGTTCCCAAAACCATACTACAGGTTAATCCTTGCCTTGTGGACGAAATTGGGTTAACGAAACTGTTCGGAATCCGTTTTTGGTAGCGCCAACAACATTTGAGTGTACTGGTTATGTTCAAGTACCCATCACGCTATATATGGGCTCATTCTCCGAAAACTAGTGTCCACTAGTTGCAGGATAAAGCACATATTGGCACCATGTGCGTATGGCAGCAACACTGACGTACCTGAGCAGGTATCTGCAACAGGGATTAGCTAGCAACCCTACCAGTTGGGTATATTCAGAAACGAACAGCCAGTCATTTACTTACTTAATTTTACATATATGTAGCTTTTCTAATGTTAATTAAATACTGTGTTTTACTTTGAACCAGATAAAACGATGAATTGGCTTAATTAACTAAAGCACGTTGGGGATGCATATGCGCCTAACATGTAGGCCCATATGCATCCAAACCTGACTTTTAAACAAATGTATGTGCGCACAACAGACAGCAAACGCACATTACATAAATGCATTTACTTTCGCTGTTTAAAACACGATGATGATGCAAAATATAGATTTGCAGCTGCATACCACTGTGTATGCTTATGCAAAATGGATTCCTGTTTACTTACATTAAGGCTGAGAACTAAATTCTTCAAGTCTATCTACGTATAATATATGAGTTCCGTATCTGTGTGCGTATGACTTTGCGCAAGCATATATATATATATATATATATATATATATATATATATATATATATATATATATATGTATATATATATATATGTATATATATATATATATATATATATATGTATGTATATATATATATATATATATATGTATATATATATATATATATATGTATATATATATATATATATATATATATATATATATATATATGTATATATATATGTATATATATATATATATACATATATATATATATGAGTGTAAGGAGTGCATCTGTTCTTGTATCAATCTTTATTTTGTTTGGCTGGTTGGAATATGAAAACTGAATGATAAACGCATGCACATGTTTTTGTGTTTGTGTGTTCGTGTGCTGAAGAAGCGCATTTTAAATGGATTTATGTATGACATATTCTCCTGACCTCGTTCTTAAAGATCAATCAGCAAATGTAAAAGAATAAAAATGAACTAAATAGAGTGAGAGCAAATCAAAAGAAAAGAAAGGAGGAAGTAAAAATGGAGGGAAGAAAAAATAGCGAATGAATAAGTTAAGAACTGAATTTTAAAAAAAGAATGTGAACGAAGGAAGAATTAATGAATGCGTAAAAGGAGGGGGAACGATGCAGAAGGAAAGAAAGAAACCAAGAAACAAAGGATAATTATTATAAGTTAAAATAAAAAAAAGAATGCAATCAAGTTACCGGAAACTAAAAACAAGCAAAACAAAATCTGAAAAAAAAACTAATCTAATTGCAAAAAATAATAGACGAAATTAAGAAAGGTTTGGATTTTCTTTTTAGGAAAAAGACAGAAAGATTAAAGAAATATGCAAACAGTGTGGCGACTCTCAAAAGAGGAAAAGAAACTCGAACGAAATGATAGAAGAAAAATCTCATGTAAAAGAAGCGAAATAGAAAAACAAAAAGGAAATAAGTGCAAAAATATAAAGAGACGTAAATGACTTATGTCTTCACGTGCATATCAATTGCTTTTGCTGCCTTGGAGCATGCCGTCCTGACATTTACGAAAACAAGTGCACCGGGTGAGAGCGCATAAAACATGAAAAGCTCTTGAAAGAGGAATATAGCGTGCCTTTTCTAAGTAGTCGCAAATCGATGACTTCGGATGTCATTGGGTGGAAGAAGGAAATAATGTAGGCAAGAAAGTCAAGAAAGGAAAAAATTAAAACGATCAGCAGGCGTGATGAATACAGAGTCAGATTTTATTTTGCAATTCAATGTTTTCATAATAAAATTGGTATTAATCACCTGATGTTGATAACATTTTCAGGGTGTATCTACACGAGAAATTCATCATATATTTTTCAGCTTATAATATCTAATTTAGTAAAAAAAAAAAAAAAAAAAAGATCTTCATAACAACTACTTTGCGGGGTGTTAGCTTTTATTTTTCAAAGTAGCGCATAATTTTATTCCTAACAATAAATCCAAATGGTATATGCCAAAAGAACTAATGCACTAACTCATTTATTTATCATAAATGATTTGCCATGCATTCTTAGGAAAGAGAGTGGCGTTGCTTCCCTGCAGTTTGGAAATCAGTGTTTTCTTTTTGCATACTGGTTGCTACCCA
>OZ038481.1:60911680-60956680 GCA_964036315.1 Acanthosepion esculentum | reverse complement strand
AGTGGTGAATATAAGTACGAAAGGGCGAGAAAGAGAAATTGCGTGAAGAAAGGAGAAAAAGAGGCGAACTGAAAAAATAAGGAGTGGAAGAAAAATATAAATAGAATTAAAATATGGGAGAAAAAGTTGGAAACTGGAATAGCGAATATGGTGACGGTAATTTCTTCTACTAATGTTCGCCCAATACAAGGCCTAAGGGCCACTCAAGGTAGTGTGGAGTTGTATTACTGTAAAAAAAAGGCAAGTTAACAGAAAAGATAGACAGCTAATTCTAAAATTGAAGAGGTCAAGATTCAGAGTTCAGGCGAAGACTTTAGAAAGATAGAGTTGAAGTAGACTTTATAAGGGACCGGAAACCGAATCCTAAACAAGAAACAGGAGGGAATTGTATTGGTAATGGTAATATTAGCCGGTTCCCTAGAAAGAAATATTTGGCATTCATTGACTGAACAGTCAATACTGCTTCCGGTTGAAATTTATAAAATATCTCTCTTCAAACAATTTTTCAGGAAAACAGTTTTCCCAAGTCCAGTTGCTGTTATTCCTAATCTTTTATTTGAAGTAGTGTGAATTGTCAACATCTTGTCATTATTACTGATATAATAAAGAGAATGGATATAATGGAATAGAGGAGGTTAAAGATTGGAATGTGCGTATCAGAAAGATACAGAAAACATTCGGCATTTATTGTTCGGTTGAAATTTATAAAAATCTTTTTTTTATAAAACAGTTTTTCTGGACTTTAGAATTCTCAATCCTACTAAATATTATAACTCTTTCTAAGACTGATTGTATTGCCCTTCCATAAATATTACTTAAGGTTGTGTGAAAAGACATCTTGATAATATCATTAGTTTCCTTCTATTTACATGTGCTACTCATTTTTGTTACTAATGTTGAAAGTATCCACATGGTATGGTTTTTGTTATTTGATAAAGGTCTTTGTGATTTTGTAGTGCCACTAAACAGTCTGATGAGGAATTATCTTCTTTAAGATCTAAAGAATTTATTCGCTTAAAATTGTTTTTTATCATTAATCTGAGAAACGGGTTGTATAGCTGATACTTTAGACATTTCCGAACGAGGTGAACGCCATGCACGAGATCCATACGATGACGACATCTGTCGAGGCTATTTAAGAACTTAACTCGAGTTCTCAGGCTAATATTTTGGTTTCGTAACATCTTATGGTGCTGTGCGAAACTACTCCTAACGCAACTTATCCTGTGTTTAATTTCCTTATCTCCTATACTAAATTTGTTATAACTGATATATACACCGAAGTTTCTAATGTAAATAAGTAACGAATATAAAGGAACAGGAATAAAGTAAAGAGGTGGGTTAAAAGGCAAGTATATATGAAGAAGAACATCAATAAAATGTGCACAATGAAATATTGGCAATAGGGTAGATGAAATCATTCTTGAGAAATTCATAAATGGAATCAACAAAAAGGAAGATGACAAAAAGAAAGATGAGTAAAGAAATGGAATAAAATTCGAATGTGGCATGCGTTTTGGGGAATACATAACGATAGTGGGTCCGAAAGAAAAGTAAAACGAAAAGGAAATGTAAGTACGATAAAAGAAAATCATATTATACAAGAAAATTCGAAAAAGCTGAAAGAGAAGGGAAAGAAAACGATGTCAGTGTGGATAAAATCGAAATAATATTTGCATTAGAAAGAGAAAAGGGGTGCGCTCTAAGTAAAGAGAAAATACGGCAAATGTCAGATTATTGGGTTTGAACGCTCAACAGTATTGACATGCTCACTCAGTCAGATGGACTTTCAAAAAACTCACCCATCGGATATGGAAGGATTTGAAAAGTATATATATGTAAATCTATGGGTATAAAAGCATATACGTAACAAGCATATTTGTATTGAGCCACATTACAAAATAAAACACATATTCGATTTATCATTATTAGTATTATGCATATTCTTATGAGTTTTCACACCAATAATATCTGGTATCTTTTGCTAGGGATCTGAAGACAGGAATTCTCTTCACTAATCCCGCAATCTCCTTAGTATTTTTTACCAATTCTTGTAATGCTTCTAATCTATTCAAATTCTTCTTTGTATTTCCGATTCTTCCAATCCGGCAAGCGCATCACTGCTGTTGCTTAAAAACGGTCACCTTCACATTTCAGAATTCTCTTAGAATGTTCCTGATATTTAGTTGTTCGCTCACAGTTCCATTCTCAATCGAAGTCCATTTTCTAACAAATTGTATTTGTATGCGATGACTAATTCTGATTTCCTAACAAGTACATGGAGATTTCTTTCAATTTCAAAATTAGTTAAATAACATCGACCCTGGTCAGTACCTAGATGGGCGACCGCTTGGGAATACCAGATGCTGTAAGCTTGGATGTGCAGGTGGTGTAATGGATAACACCTCGAAATTAGAAATCGGAGAACCAAGTTAAAATTCCAGTCGGGTTCGTTATAGTCACACGTGCAAATATCTTTGGAAAGGTGTGAATCTGCCTCTTGTCCCCCACCCCAGCTATTGATTAATTAGTAGGACCTTATCAGTAACTCTTTATTAACTAAAACTTTTTTTACAATCTAAAAATATTTTCTGGCGATAAATAACCTGCAAAAAACAAATCAGCCAATTTCAAGACTAAAAATTTTTTTTTTCCAAACAGCTTCATTGTTTTTGCTTTCATAGTCCAATCCATTTTGTTAGTACATTTTCAGTGAACTTGCACCCCTACCAAGCCATGTCTGTTTTCTACTTCTTAGCTAATGTTCTACATTCCCTTACATGATAAAGTTTTATCTCTCCCCGCACTTGCTATTTTGTTGCGCTCTTTTGACTTTGAGATAATATTCGTCCAATCACACGTGTTCTGCGCTCCCGTCATTAGTGATTCTGTTTCTCTTTTAAGTGTCTTTTTTTACAATCATTCCCACCTCGTTTCGCCTACAATTCCTTTGAAATCTAAAGAGTTGCTTTTCCCCTCCATTTTTTGACTTCTAGTTTTGGTATTTTCTGATCCATTTCTAGGTTTTGCTACATTTTCTGGCTGTTATGATTATTGCCTCTTTCCACTGACGTGTGTAGCCGGCTAATTCTTTGATAGCTTTGTACAAAAAGTTTTAAACGCTGAAGAATATTCTTCTTTCGTAGAAAGTCTATTGCTACCACAGCTAGTGTGGAATGCTTTATGTATAGTCATTAATTTTTCAGTTCTCTAATCCAAGTTTCTCAGTTCTTCTCTGATCCAATTTCGAATTAGATCAGAAGATTTTTGAATGGATCTTGTTTGTGATTGTATGTCTTTGATAACAAAATCCCTGTTTATTCTTCGTAATTCTAGCAGGTTCTTACTTTTGTTTCATACTCGATTATAAGATTTGTTTCCAGTGTTCGAAGGTATTTGGAGTCGTCATCCCATTCACAGACATCATGGCTTCGGTTGATAGCTAAATTTCTTTGCCACTGATTTTACACATCATTAACATTGTACAATTTTCAATTCCGAACTCCATTCAAATAATTTGGCCCAAAACTTACAACTGTTACTATCAACTCAGTTCAGTGCTGTTTGGGGCAAATAATTTAAAATCTCATATCTACAGTATATTTTCTGAGGGATGACTTGTTTATATATATATATATATATATATATATATATATAATATATATATATATATATATATATATATATATATATATATATATATATATATATAACGTTCGAATCTCACCATGATCGATTTGTCAGGAAGGAGACTTCCTGATGTTATCGGAATGGATCGAGATCGATCCCAGCGTGCGGCACCTTTGGAAAGTGCCTTAAAACCATAGCACGAGTTGACCCAAGCCTTGTGAGTGAAATTAGGTAGACGGAACTCTTGAGGGCTGTCGATATATGTGCTAAAACAAAGCCGCAAGTCATCGTGGGCGAGGACTTGAGCGTACTGGCCTTGTTCAAATTGTTGATCACGCTAGATAACACGCTCTCTCCAGGAAATTGTAACTAGGGCCTGCTCAGCATAGTTGCAGAATAAACTGCAATAGGGATTGGCTAGCCGCCTTGGTAGACGGGTGTCCTCGAATACGAGTGGTCAGCTTTTATATATATAGATATATATTAACAATTCTGCTACTATGAAAATCCGTGCCGATAGTGTTTGCTGTCGCGTGATCAACAATGGCGGGCTCAGCTAGTCGTGGTACTATGATGTCGGAAGACCTGAAAATAGCAATGAACGCTCTATTAACACTGGACGATGTGCCCCGGTGCATCTTTATGATGTATATTGAGTAGTATACTTAACAAATCCTTTCTATTTGTTCTAGTCACCTCTCGGTTTGTGTGTTTTTTCCTTCTGCAGCTAGCGCTGCCTTTCAGTTTTTCATGTGTTGAATATAAATGTTATATTGTCTTCACTGTTAATCAGACTAAACATTCCAATACATAAATCTGAGGAATGATATCTTCGACTTTTTGTATTCTATCCATGTTATTGTTAACTTTCTATGTCATTCTTTATCAATCCCTATCACTTGTTCATCACGTGTTACTTTTTTGCATCCTTTATGCTCTATATTCCTTGTTCGAAATATTATATCTAATTTACTTCTTATTTTAAATTACAAAATTGTACTTGGATTAAACGAAAATTACTTACAATATAATACATATTACTTATAATACATTCCTTCTTGCCATCAGTTTTAACAGCACGGGTAAACTAGTAATAATAATAATAATAAAATAATAAAATGTAGGAGTGCTGAAAAGTTATTAGTCCGACCAAGAAGACATTCCAAAAAAATCTGGTCAGACTTTAGAAAGTGAGTTGTGTCTCGTACTTTTCAGTCCTCCTTCGTAAATACGATTTGAGGAAATTTCTTTTATGGGTCAAGTCATTTCAGAATGTTGGATGACTATGGCTATCCACAACATCCTGTCTTTTGTTGCTCTAAGTAACTTTTGAAACATTACCATCAATCTACACAAAACCACTAAGTAAGTTACCCGCTGTTTTCCCTAATTCTCTTGCTTTCATTATATCTTGTGCGTGTCAAATTCTCGAGGAACTATTTCGTCATTATGCCTTCCAGAAATTTCAACTGTCTCTTTCTGATTGTACTATGAGTTAATTCTTCTTTTCATTGCTCTTCTTTGGCGTTGGTCGCATATTCTGTCCATTATATTTTTAGAATTCGTCGAGAGAACCATATCTCTGTTGTTTCAGGTCCATTCTTCACATGTGAGGAATTTGTCCAAGTACAATTTTGTAATTTAAAATAGTTTGTTGTTAACGTTAATAATTGAACAGTGAACAATTTATAACCACGTCAGGAAAGATATCCGTATTTTATCCTCATTTCATGATGCAGGGAATCGAATCATTGCTCTCCTCAACTTCCTATTCTTCAAAGCTCTAAGTAATACCTGTCCTCTTACTATCCCTCCCTGTATCTGTTCTGCCATCCATTGAAACAAGGTCTTCATGCTTCCCACTACTTCTCTTACCTTCAGTGCATCCTATCAATGTTACATTCCCTAAACCCTTTTTACTCAGTAAGACATTTCAACTGTCTCTTTATGATGTGAAAAGTATTCTTTTCACTTCCATTTTACTTAAAACTTTCTCGTTTCTTACATGTTCTGACTATGGTAATCTCGCTATTAGTTCTTCCTGTTTTTGGTATGGATTTTCCTCTAGTTATTTTTGATCTTTGTATTTTTACATCACTGTTATCTGGTGGCTTTCTCTGCAAACTAAATAACATCGCTTTATTCAACAATTTTGATAATTGTAGTAATTTTTGGTCTGGATAGTCTCATTTCTACTCTTCGAGTAGATCTTTTTCTCTTTGTAACGAATATTCAATTTGTAAATTGTCACATTAACATTTTGGACCTGATAGATAGGATGTTTTAAGCCTGTAGTTACCGTGTTCGAAAAGTTGGAATTTTCATTTTTATGAACACGTTTATTTCCAGATTTTGAAAAATATTTCAGAAATGTACGATTTAATTGTGCACTTCCACCAGCAACACATGTGACACGAACAGCAAATATATTGATATTACTGTCGACGCGAGGATCTGTGGCTTTGTGTTCTTTCTTCGAACGTGGATCTTCCTGTGAGGATATGAGACTGTGACTTTTCCACTCGGGCTTATATAACTTCCTGTCATCGGGGGGGGGGTTCGCGTGTGTACATCCTATGCTCATTTGGAGTGATCACCTGCTTACATGTCGGAAATAGCCACTGACACATTTGAATTCCAATACTGCACTTCGTGTCTATGAAATGACCTTACAGATCAACCCTCTGATGCACTTGAAACCTCTGATACCCTGATGTGACACCGAATGTAAGGTCTAATTTATCTCTTAGTATGGGCCTTGTACATCAAGTTCCCATAGAACAAAGGTTATTGACATTAGATTCGATTCAAAATCCTGGTATTTATTAGCGTCGATCACATGTTGCATTAGGATTATACGAGTGCAGTGTAGATTTGCGTAACAAAATCTCGCGATAAGCATTTTTGCGCCGAACTCAATTTACACATGCCTGGAAACGCAAAGAGATAAGTTTATAATTCTTGAAGGAAAAGAGTTTGTTTCATAAAATTGCGTCTAGGGGATAAAAGCTTTCCTCTTTCAAAATATAAGGCCGTGATTCCTTGAGGACAGTCTTTTATTTGTATTATTACATATTTGAATGTATGCGTAAAAGAATCGTTTCAAACATCATTTTACATATAAAAATGATTTACTCCAAAATATCTGTGGAAATAAATGTCTGAATCATATAGCGATCTTTGCATAAACACTCCCTTTCAGATAGGTAAAATAGATGTAAATCACTTCTCATCTACAAATAAATGCTATTAATCCTCGCAGTTACAATCTTAATGATTTCATTGTATATTAATTATAGTACATTTCATTCGAATCAAAAGATTTGGTAAAGTCTCTCGGTTGAAAGTGTTAAAAATAAGGTAATGATAATAAATTTTCAATTAAAAAAAATACCGCAAAAGATTAAGACTGAAACATATAAATATGAATCAGGCATATACTGGAAGGTGTCGCTCTCCTCCACTCATAAAAATGGACTCAACCGGATGACGTAATAGGTAAAGATGCAGTATAGAAATGGCAGCCATGCGATTCGGATAGAACTGACTGTCGTTTGATGGTGGAATGATAGTTGGGCCGAGACAGTTTTGATCTCTATCTCCAAGGCTGCAACTGCATGCTTTTTCTCTGTCAACAGTAATAAGAGAATGAGTTAATTTCCGAACAAACATCAGCAAGAAATGAAAACTGGGCGCCTATAGGTGATTATAGAACTGTACGTAGAAAAATAAATGAAACTGCATTAAATTATGGATCTATCCTATCATCACAGTATTAGGAAAATTGACATTGAGTGTGTTCTACTGAAGTCCATAAGGACCAGTAGTGCAACTGGACTTAAAAGATGAAACATAAACATACCTTTTCTTGTTTCTGTATGGTGAAGGGTCGCTCTATCAAAATAACACTACACCTACCATCGTACGCGGGGCTTGAAACAGATTTCCAGTAACGCTTAACTCGCTTCCAAGTCCGCCACTGAGATACATAATGAAGAAGGAGAGCTTGGAGAATTTGACACTCACAGGACATATTTAAGGCAAGAGGAAGAAACAGTGAGTAACCTACAGTAAAAGCTTGTGTAAGTGAATGATAGATCAGGGATAAGATGGGATAGTAAAAAGACAAATGCTAAGTGTCAGGAAGGATAGGAAGTTGTGAAGAGCCATGGTTGCTCCCATCCTGAATGGAATTGACACAAAGAAGTAGAATAGGAGTGGTTACTAAAACGTTCTTGACTCGACTCAATTTGTGAAATTCTAACAAATGGCCAAACATCAGATCCTTTTAGGAATCCTTCAGTTTTCGTGGCGTGAGCTTTTCAGCACCCTCTCGTACAACCTATTATTTAATTTCTCCAAATCTATGAAACAGAGGTTAAAAGAACCAACTGAGTCATGTCAATGTGCCTTACTTTTTCTAGAGAAAATACGCTTTCGTTATTTCAAATGTACTTTGTCTTTTTAGTTTAAAGGGGGTGCCACACAGTATATAAGTTAGCATTTAAGCATCTTACTTCTTGAACATCTTGAAAACATCTGTATTTTGCCAGCATTAAATGATGTTTGTAGCTCATGTTTCATATTTTCGCAGTCAAGCTTCTCATATGAATTACTCGGCCTGTCACCGATCGAAAGATATTTTCTGTCATAATAATGAAACATTCTCGGCGCTATTGGCACACATGTGTAGATAATATGTGAAAATGTCCCCTTCCTCTTGCCACACATCTACATCCGCATATATACAGTCATCATTTATGGACCATCGTCAGTAGTCAAGACGTCAAATGAAGAACCCAAAACACAAGTTTACATTCAAAGTGTCGAAAAGGGGCAACTCGCTACTTAAAACACTGAGATGAAAAGAAAAACCCTGATATTAAGCTAATTTAATCTGTTAAAGACAATCATACAAATTCTTATTAAAACAAAATAAAAAGTATATGTATCACTGAAACTTCTCAAAACTAACGAGTTATATTTAAAAAGTCCGTGTATATGATTTGCTTTCCGCGCGTGAATCGGTCACTAGACAAAAATGAGTGAGAACAAATGAAATGTGGATTTTTTTAATTTTGATTAGCGTCATATAAACCTCAATGGCTTATTTAATGATGAAATCTAAATATTTTGAACAGTTTTCTAGCTTCAAATACAGCTAAAATGAATTGTTTGTCATTTTGCTATAAAATGTATTGTTGACAATTCTGCTTTAAAATATATTGTTGGTATTTCTAATATAAATATGCATTGTTGGTAATGTTTTTTATATAATAATGTATTACTGGAATTTTTACTATAAAAATGTATTTTTATATTTTCATAGTGTTTGTGGGTTCATTGCTTGACAATAGCTGTGACTCTAACAGGTGCTACCACCCCGGGTCAGGTGGACCTGGGAACAACAGTAGTTAAGAGGGGGTCTACGCTCCTCAAAACTGCCAATCTCCCAATCAGAGGCCTTGCTGAAGAGTATAGTTTATCGCCATACCCCGGACTAATAAAATGTGGAAACGAGGAATAGAAATCATAAATTGTTAACATAATGTCATAATTCGCTTTATGCTCGTAAATTCAGTTACAAAGAGTAGTAGTTCATATTTTACTTTTTGTTCCATTTTTAAATGCTATATACCTTCAGAATGTAGGCGAGCATGATCATCCACAGACTCCCTTTTCTTTATTAACTGAGAATTACCACGAATGTTTAGAAAAGATAGTACAGTGGTTTACCGTTGCCTTCTCTACGGTAACTTTATTCAGAGTGTAGTCATTGTAGATGCGCACTGTTGATGAGTCCTGAAAACGATGCAACGGCTGTCCTGTGCTTTTCTGCGTGTGTGTATGTTGAGGATTCTAGGTCTAGACATGATGAATTATTATGAATATATGTGTGTGTGTGCGTGCGTGTGTGCGTGCGTGTGTTCGTGTGTGTGTGTGTGTGTGTGTGTGTGTGTGTTTTCTGTTTCTCGTATACCAGCAAACAGGCGCGCACAAAGATATATGTGACGCCGTCCAAAAGAATAAAATATCCTCCGCTTATACTTAGCTTAAATTTTTCCACCAATTGAATCTACAGTGATCTTACTAAAGGTATCGCTAAGAATCTTTCTTACCTTCATTAGCATTCAGATATTGCAAACTTTTGCTAATGTACACACATACACAGACATATATATATATATATATATATATATATATATATATATATATATATATATATATATATGTGTGTGTGTGTGTGTGTGTGTATGTGTATATATATACATATATATATATATATATATATATATATATATATATATAATTGTGTATTTGGCAAAAATCCCTGTTTTATACAAGTTTTATTGAAGACAACTGATCAGGTACTGCGATTAAGCTTTTGATTCAGCATTTTTTGTATTCGTACAAGTATTTTCTTTTCTGGACATAAAGTGTGTATAAACTGTCCAAATGTTCTATATATCCGAGCTTTTTCGTATATTCTATTAGCTATTATCAAGGATGATTTTTTAACTGAATACATATATATATATATATATATATATATATATATATATATATATATATACAATAGCAGCAACAACTAAAATAGGTATCACATGTAGCCCGGAGAGAGAATGGCAATCTTTACCCTTCGTACCCCCCAAAAATCGCTTTGAAACACTGTTTTTTGCGGGCACGAAGATTAAATGTAATCGTTCTCTCGTCGAGTTACATATGTTATCCATTTTAATTGTTGCTCCTGTTGAAATTCCTCAAGTGATGTGATTTCGATACAGTTCTTTGTAATTCTGTAGTTCAAGATTTGAAAAAGGATTGTCTTCGCTGAAACCTACATGCTTTACTCGCACGAAGCCATTTTTAACCATCAGTTTAAAAAAATCGGCTACATACAGATGACAATTTAACTATTCAGATATTTCTGACTTGCGCCACGCATAACATCCATATAAAGGTCTCGACTTGACGCGATCAATTAAAAACATGACTCGAGTTCTTAATATAACGTTTTTCTTTTAGAGCGGTGTTGTGTGAAACTACTCCCAGCACAGCCTAGTCTATATTCAATTTCCTTATCTCTTACACTATATTCGTTATAACTGATCCATACACCGAGGTATTTGAAATGTTTAGTATTTACAAAATCCACATTTTTATGATAGATTCAGGGTAAGTGTCATCACTGGTTTCATTCAAGTTCTTGATCATAGTTTCAGTTTTGAAAAATTTTATATTTAGTCCTATTTCTTGGAATACTTGGCTGATGATACAGATTTTCTGTTCAAGATCATTTTTATCCTAACTATGAATACTATGTCATCAGCATAGCCCCAACCCCTCATACTCTGTACTCTGTGACCTCAGGAGAGAAACAGGAACGTTTTTCTATTCTTAGATTCGTTTGGGATGTGATATAGAATCCTCCAATGTTCTATGCCCATCTTTTCACGCCTGTGTTTGTATATGTGTATGGTATAATTTAGGAAGAAATTAAATAGGTCTCTTATTTCCTCTCCTGATGAGGTTTGAAATGTTCTGGTATTAGGGTTCTGGCCAAATATGTAAGAATATCAGATCTAGACAGTCAGTGGAGTCAGAGCTTTGAAGGCGAAAAAGTGAAGAAAAAAACATACTGTTCATTTTAATACATGAAGTGTGTGTAGATGTATATTTACGAGATGAAACGATAAGTCTCTAGCCTGAGACAGTTATTAGCTGAATTCTGATCTGAAAATTTTACTGTATACTATGTAATTAAAGTAGAAGTGATGTATTAAGAGCATTAGCAATGAAGAATATCTTGAAAAATAAATACTTGTGTAGAATAAAAGTTTTTTTATCATTAGACTACGAACTTATTGACTTACCTATGTAATACGTGTTTGTTTCAAGCAGCGTCCCTGAATATGTTTGTGAATGCCAAACGCTAAAGGCAAAATGAAGAGATAAACAAGGATGTTTTGTGATTGCGTGTGTTTGTTTGTGTATAAGTTTATGTATGTCAGTATAAGTGTAAATGAGTATGTATAAGCGTAGATGCTAATGTGTATGTGCCTCTGTGTGTAAGTGACATTTTCTTGGTTTAATCAGTTTAGATTTACTGTATACTTTTCCATTTAACAGACTAAATCTGATACACCACTTTGATTGTTAGCAAACAGCTGCGAAAGCTGATACTATTTTGCACTATTAAGATCAGACACACCAAAGTACCAAGTCTTATTTCACTTTCTTCCTGCACTCTCTCTCTCTCTTTCTCTCTATCTATCTATCTATCTAGATAGATAGATAGATAGATAGATAGATATCTACCTATCTATCTATCTATCTATCTTTTCCAATCTCCCTCCCTCAATCGTTTAGTAGGTCTCTTGTTCTTTTCCATTTCATCTTTAAACAGCAATAGGAAAAATACTTTTATTATGATGTCTCGTTGGGTAGAATGACAATTACTCTTGCTATTCTGGACGGAGTTGACTTCCCAAGTGCAATATTTAGTCAACAAAGCTTGTAGGCTATTACAATCAAGTGATCTTACTACTGTCGCCTTGTACAAGACTAATTCGAGCTAAGTAGATATCTGTATTTTTATCCCTATTAATACTTACAAATATTATATCTAATTGCTTTTGATATCTTTCTTTAAAAATTCCTGCATGCGAAACATTAAAACAATTTTCATAGATATGAGCTGTTAACTTGACCTAAAACCCAAATTATTATAAGAAGCCCGCTCATAAAGGGCACCTAGTTTTGAAGTTCACCCGCTAATATATCATTTTTCTCTGAAATGAAAATGTTAATTAAATTTGTACTCGTTCAATTTATGATTTCATAGTACACAATGAATGTTACAAATGCAAAAGCTGAATAGTTCACATTACAGACTCGTAACATATGTGGGGATCAGTGCATCCTTCAAAATAGTTTTTTCTTGGTAATTTTTTTAACATCATCATATATATATATATATGTGTGTGTGTGTGTGTGTGTGTGTGTGTGTGTGTGTGTGTGTGTGTGTGTGCGCGCGCGTAAATAATTTCAGATAGAGTATATCTGTAAAAGGACCATATGAATAAAGACAAAAGGAAAACTTATCTTAGCCGACGCGTTTTGTCCTCTATGGGACTCTATCAAGGCAAATACAAGAATTTTATTTTGTAACAAGTATTAATATACAAAAGCAAAAATGTTATTGGTTTTTCAAAGTTTCCTAAACTCAAAAGTTTCCGAAAAAGCAATAACGTTTTTGCTCTTGTATATAAATATTTATTACAAAATAAAATCCTTGTACTTTCCTTGATAAAACCCCACAGAGGTCGAAACACCTCGGTTAAGATAAGTTTTGCTTTTGTCTTTATTCATATTATTTGAAGTGGGTGGTGTCTATTTAGACAAAAGACAGAAGAGTACATCGCTGAAACGTGGTCTTTAAAAAAACAAAATAAGAATAACAGTATAAATAAATCCATGGATAATAATTAAATTTACATAGCAAGAAACATTATTTATTAACAACCGCTTTCAAAGAAAACCACTTCTGATTGGCTGGTTTGAATTTCTGAAAAAAAAGATACTGGCTGCATGACTGATACGTACATGTATATACACTTATACACAAAGACACCCACTCATAAACACAGACATTTGTCACACACGAGTCTGGCATACAAATCCTTACTCATATTCTAGAACGTCTCTATACTGTCTGATAACTGCTTTACTACGTATATACGGCTATACTTGCGTGAAAAGATCGCATATGGTTATTCGGGTCCGCAGTCGACCCATTTACCCAACAGTCCGTATATCTTAATCCCTCTCCATCAGAGATTCGAATTATATTACTAGCGTCGGGTGGATTCAAATTACATTTTATTGAAAAGACAAACAGGTGCTACTTACAGATTATATTTTAACTCACGTATACGTACACATTGCCGCACAAATATACGTATTCAAGCGTTTACATTTATAGCCACGTTGATGCTTAAGAGTTCAGCAAGTTGTTCCTGTTTGATTTTAGTTGTCTTGCCTGACTGGTGAAGTCTTACGATTTCAAACGAATGTTCAAGCCAGTAACTGGTGGTTATCGCTGAAACTTTCAAGTCAGTGTCTAATAGCAATTGCTGGAAGCTGCGTGACAACAAGTCTTTTCAAATCTCCAGCACCTTCCTCAGTATAATCGCATATTCTAATTCTGAATTATTCCTTTAAATTCTAATATTCCAATCTCAGTGCTTTTTATTTTTTTTTAAGTTTCACACCAAGACGACAATGCCACTACGACGCAAATGGTTACTGCTGGCAATTAAAAAGAATAAGAAGACTTTAGTGAATAGAAAGGACAATAGAAAAACATGATTCAGGAAGAAAGAAGGCGATTGACTTGCATCTAAATTTTTGAAGATTGTAGGTTGCAGGGAAGTAAGAAATCGGAAGGGAGTTCAACAGGAGAAATTCAAGAAAAATAATAGAATAGATGGTTATATTTAGCTATTTCAATCGTAAAACAATGAAGCCTTCTTATTCGATTCTAATCTTCATATTTCGCATTTTCTCATTTTCCAGACAAGGTCATTGAATTTTTCCACTTTCTTTTTTCGTCATTAACTTGTGATTTGCCGGTGCACTCGCGTCTACAATTTGGGAAGTCGTTTTTTCCTTCTTTACACCCACCAAATTTGCTTGTTTTTCCAGAACGGGCTGCTCAGCCTGGATTCCAAAATCCCAGAATATTTTACACTTATTTATTTTTAACAGCATCGAATTTAATAATTTGTTTAATTAGAGGAGATTTTATTCGGTTGCTCATATTTTGCTTTTTCATGCGATCAGGAATAGTCAGACGATGTGAAATATTAAAGTCTCGCCTCGAGGTCGATCTTTCGTTATAAACAATAGGCGTTCGAGTTGCATTTCTTCTCTTAACGACGTGAATAAAACTAAGATCATTGGCCATTCAATGAACATTTTCATGTCTCCAAAATTGTTGCCCTAGATGGCCGTTTCATGACCCTTCAACTCTTTCTTTGCACTAAAAAGCCCTATGTAGCTATCCCTTTTATTACTACTCAGTATTGCTTCTAATATCTTTCTTGTTTTTCTGAGATATTCTTATTCTTCTTATGCTTTCTACTTATTTTATAAAGTAGCATTCAATTATTTTACGGTGTTTACAGCACTTAGCTGTATTTAATGGCTCATCTGATATTTTATCTATCTGTTCTTACGCGTTTTCCTTTGGGCACATTTTTCTAATTCCAGTTTCATGCGTTCCCTAAAATTCCATTTCAGTTAGTGTTGGTAATTACTTTTATCTTTCACTTAACGCCGTTAACATTACTGTTGTTGCTGGTTGTTATTTACTGGTATATATTTTTTATCATTTTCAACCTATTTAATGTCTCATTATGGTCGATAAGTTAGTTAAAATTGTTTCGAACACAATCTGATTAATATTTCTGCCACTACTTCAACTACAACTATAAAAAAAGAATGATTTTGATAGGACTACAATTTTAGGGTTAATCATAATTCTCTGAAGAATATAGACTGAAAACGTCATAACTAAAATGAAGATAGTCAATAAGGTATATTTCTTCTCTCCACAATTATCGGTACTTTGTAGCTCGAAGCCATGTTTGACGCTTTACCATGCCACTTTGTACCGCTTTACCATCCATTCACTCAAAATTGTTAGGTAGGATACTCAGTGTTTCTTAATGTCCTTCCTTCATTCAATATGTCATGTGAGTGTTAAATTCTCCAAGTCCTCTTTCTTTCAACAAGTGTCCTTTTATTTTCCATTTTCGTTAAAACTTCCTCGTTGCTCGCATATTCATTCCATATTCTCAGCATCCGTTTATTGAACAACATCTTTATCGCAATGAATTTTTACTTCATCTGTAAGGAATTTGACCAGTATTCACTAGCATATTACATTGGTCAGCATCCATTTCTTTGTTTCTAACGAAATTTCCCTATCACGTTACTTTGCACAGTTTCTGGAAAGCATCTACGCCTACGAATATCTGTGTTACTCTAGCCAGATAACTTTGTGTATCTTCATGATTCTGATGCCTTCAATTCGCACCTTATACCTTGAACTGTCTCCTTTGCTGGTGACCATATATTCTATCTTCTCACAGTTAATAGTTAATCATTTTTCTCGCTTTCCTTTACCACCTTGTCTAAGAGTTATTTCAGTTTTTACCCTTGAATCTGCTATCAGCACAGTGTCATCTGCGTATCTTATGTTATTAAATAATGAACTGAAAATGTAAAAAGCAACAAGAAGTAATATTTATTGAAACAGAAGAAGTAAATCAGAAAATGCTAGCCAGGAAAGTTGGGATGAAAGGTTAATACAAACTTAATCAGTATATGTTTGAGAATAACGAAATTAAATATCTATATGCATATAGAGAAACAACTGGGAATATAGGAAATGTGGATGTGAACGAAGACAACTTTTCAGAGTGGGTTATGAGAGGTGCGCGGAGCTAAATAATGGAAAAGCAAGGTGAGATTCAAATCTAAAAAGAAATAAACTACATGAATTCGAAGAGTAAATAATAAAAAGCAAATATACAAAAACACTGACATAAGAAAAGAGCGAAGAATCTATGGGTTCTGCTTCAAAAGATATACGTCCATACATGACAGCAATCAAGTAATTTCGCGTAAATGTCTAATGGAAATAAGAATCTACAAGTTAATCACAATAGGCAAGACGAAGCTGATTTGAAAATGTCCCAATCTTAACAATGAAAGTAATTGCAGACCTATAACGAGCCTGCCTCTAACGTGGAGAAGATGAAACAGAAAGTTATTATTCCTTGAAAAGATTCCCCGCATTCCATTGAAAAAGAAATAAGAGAGAACAATTAACTTATTTATTGATTTTAAAAGTCCTTAAATATATAAAGAAAGAATAGCCTAGCAATAGCGCGAATCATAACATTCAGTGACAATCTGTTCATTTTTAAATGCTTAAATTTGTTAAACACTTCAGAATATGCGATTAAATTTCGAGACAATGCGATGAAAAAACAGAATGTAGAAAAAACTGCAGGCAGAGAATCCTGACTCGAGATCAACACAGAAAGATGCTTTTTCGAGGAGACACACTGTCCTTGTTACTTATCAGAATATCAATTATGCTACTTATTTTCATCTTGCTGAATTGTCAAAGCAGAATAAATTTACTATATCGAAGACACAATCATTTGACACATATGAATACCTAAAT
Source organism: Acanthosepion esculentum (assembly GCA_964036315.1). Taxonomy (NCBI): domain Eukaryota; kingdom Metazoa; phylum Mollusca; class Cephalopoda; order Sepiida; family Sepiidae; genus Acanthosepion; species Acanthosepion esculentum. The sequence continues at coordinate 60,939,789 of OZ038481.1, read as the reverse complement.
AAAAAGTGAATTAGAAAACCAAAACATTACAATGGGGTTTTTAGTTTAGAAATATACAACATTGGTAATGTACAAATGAAAACAACAAAAAATTAGCTACTCAGTATTTGAATTATCAGGGCATTAAATGGCAAAGAACACTACAAATACCTAGAAATTCTAGAAGCAGATTCGATTAAACATGACATAAAATCATAGCCCCAGAGAAAACGATGACGGATATTGTGTGAAAGGCAAAATGGGAAGAAGGCAATTTATATTGAAGTTTGCATATAGTCAATTTCCATATAATTTGAATACTACTAAAGAGAGATTATGGTTATTTACCGATACTACCGCGCCTCCCACCAACCCACTGAGGCGGGATAAGACACATGATCATTTATTTAATATGGGAAACCCGAGCGCGTACACACTGGTCATGGGTCAAAATTTACCCAACCCCCGCATACGCGAGATCGGGCACAAAGTTGTCTTAGCTTGCCTTGATTCTTACCCGGCATGTGCCAGAAGAGAGATTATGACAGGCAGAGGTTGGGGCAGAGCATGAAAAGGGATAGCTGTTGAATCACAAACTTAAAAACGGGAAACTAAATCTAAATGAAAAAGTCCTATTAAAATTTTAAAATTGTCTTCGGCACCGATTCGCACCTGATCATCGGGATCGCCATTCTCTCTCTCTCTATTCCCTTTCTCCCCTATGGTGGCGGTGGCGGAGATGGCTGTGAAGTCGGGAGCAAGAATCACAAAGGAGTGTGGGTGATGGACGCGGCTGGGCAAGATGGTTCCTCCTGGCAGCACGTCGCAGATCCTCTTCATCTTAACAGTTGAACACGAAAGTCCCGGTACCCTTCGAATGGTCCTACGCCAGATTCGAGATTGGCCTTGTCAGAGATATTTTCAACTGGTCCTTGAAGCGACGTTTTGTAACAGGATGATACGTGGGAGTTGAGTGGGACGCATTCTGGACACGTGACCCCCTAAATTTTAAAATACAAACAAGAAACGTGGACGGTTTCACATAGAATATTTGAATATAGAAACTGAATCACTACTAATAGAAACACGAAATAAATATATTAAAACATACTATACTATACTAAACATACTATATTATAAGAAACCGCAGTAAATGCAACAAATTCGCTCAGGTGTAGAAAATTAAATACGACATTTCGTTTTCAGTTGCCAACATGAATTGGATGGGCGAGCATCGCGCTTTCATTGTGGAAACGTTTATCAAGACCAACGAATCGGTAACTCTAGCACCAAGAGCGTTGACAGGCCAGATCACCTGATTTGAACCCATGCGATTTTTTTTTTCTGTGGGGATAGCTGAAATCAAAGATATACACTAATCGCCCTCGATCTATTGAACAATTAAAAGACGCTATTTGTCAAGAAATTGTTTCCATTCCACATGAAATAGGGACAACTTTTGTGAACGCCTTCGACAGTGTGTGTAAAGTAACGGAACCCACTTGGCTAATTTAATTTTTAAAACAAAATGGCATTATATGTACATTCCGAAGATAAAAACACATTTTTCGTTCTTTACTCTATTTCGCTTTTATTAAACCTACAAATTTGTCAGATCATTTTGCCGCACTCTGAATAGGTAAGACTATACATTAAGAATCAGAATCCGTGCTGCTGTGTGTGCATTCTTTTTAAACAAACAAACACACACACACATACACAAATATATTTACACACACACAATATATATATATATATATATATATATATATATATATATATATACATATATATAAGTCAGTATGTGTACGCACGTGTATGTCTATATATAGACGTGTGGGAGAGAGAGAGCGGGGCGACTTAAAGAGTAAGTTACTGCGCACTTGACTGCCTATCGATGAATCGATTTAGCAAAATATCATTGAGAAGCACTCCTCTCTGCCGGATTTCAGTTTCACCTCCGGAAGTGGTAGCGAGATCTCAGCAGCTGAAAGCCACTCAGCCTGCTGCAGGAAACATCTAGCTTCCACTATCGCTGACGAGATATAGGTTGGTTGACCGAACAAAAAAAGCCAAAGGGCAAGAGAACAACGAAAAGAAAGAAGATGAGGGATGGGAAAAATATTTCGCTCCTCTCTCACATTACTTAATCCGAGCAAACCGAAAGCATCTAGCAAGCTTCACGACGCAAAGGTTTGGTCAGAAATGTATGTAAGTGCTGGAATTGTTGTCTGCTGACGTAAGCACGACCTCCACTCCTAACAGAGAGTAGACTACTTTCACATATTCAAGTACTCGATATCAATGTTAGTAAACGTGATATATAACCAGACTTATGTCTTGATTTAGCATTTTCCTTAAGATGCATATATATATATATATATATATATATATATATATATATATATATATAAAGAATTAATAGATTTTATTTTTTAATCCTATAAATTTTTATTGCTTCAAACGTTATTTTTAGTAGATACCCGTATTTCAGATGCTTCGTTTTGTTTTTAAAACTGTGTTTATTTCGTCAGCTGGCTTGCACACTCGAGAAAAGTAAATAAAATACAGTAGACGAAATAAACAGTTTAAAAACGGAGCTGAAATAACGTTTAAAGTAATATCTCTCTCTCTCTCTATATATATATATATATATATATATATATATATATATATATATAACGGTTTAGACAAGGTAGTAAATAAAAGTTGGAAGAAATTACGACAGGAACACAGAGTGCAGTGTTGTAATCAAAAGATACACTACAAGTTGTAGTTAAAAGATGGCTGCTGTTAATGCACAAAGGGATTGTTTAAGCGATGCTTTAAACTTGCATCCTCCTGGCGTCAATTTAAATTGACGGTTGTTGCAGGAATGCTGCTTGAGCTTAGGTAGAAAACACGCGTCTCCTTGTATATCTTTCCCACAACAATAACTGCGAACGCGAATGTGAGTCCGAGTAATAAATTAATAAGTAACAATAAAACTATGTATAGACAAACGATAAGTATGTATTAACAAAACAAAGGTATACATAGACAATAGAAGATTGTTGCGTGTGACAAAACAATGAATATGAAAGGAGAGAACATTTATACTAGTGAAGGTGTTTGTGTAGAAGTAAGTCCTAGAGAAAAGTAAATGAAAGTGAAGTGAAAGGTATGTGTGTGCATGCGTGACCCAGTGGGGGACACATTCCCATTACGTGCGAGCTACATCTTATCGTCTTAGAGAATAATAGAAAAGAGAGGATGACAGAGAATGTCACTGTCTATTCATAGGCTTAAGGGGCGTTTTTTTAGGAAAGTAAGTGGTGGTAACCCCACACGATTTATTTTTTCATTATATTTAAACCTTTTGCTTAAAGTTTGTAATTCTTTCATTTCAAATGAAAATATGGATATTTTTCAACATGTTTAAATGAAATTTTCTGTTTCCCAAATTATATTTTAATTAAATGGAAAAAAACGTGTCATTTTAAACTGACAGCAGGTGTACATGGTTTTTATGCATGTTTTACAGAAATTTTATCTACTGAAAATTTTGGAAAACAAACTTGAAAAAAACAAATATCGCAATAAACAATGTTTCTCGCGTTGAATTTATTATAAGAGATCTTCTTATCATATCTAATTAAAACTGGTCAACTGTTTTTTTATTATATATTATTTTTAAATAAAAGAAGTATATATGCGCCACTTTACTAGTTTGGCGATCATAGCTCCCACAACTTCTTAACTTTTGTTGGTCTCCGTAATTTTTGAGCTTTTACCATCCCTTTTTGTCCTTGTTCTATCATCTATTCACACGAACTTATTCAGTAGGTCTGTCTCTTTTTGGGAGTTCATATTTTTCTTTAAAGTTCCGTGTTCCTCATGAATTCTATCCACGATTTCTTGAAAGTCTGAGGTTACGGGTGATGTAATTAATAATGGCTCAGAATTATTAATCATAGAATTGAGTTCCAATTCCCGCTGGGTTCGTTATATTTACTTACGCGTTGAGAAATGTATGAATTCACCCCACCCCCAGCAATGTGTTAATTAGTAAGACTTATATCAGTAAATCATTATCACTTAAAATAAAAGTATTCTTTCAATCTAAAAATATGTTATGGCTTTGAATAACCTGCAAAGGGTTAATAAACCGTAGAAAACGAAACAATCCTCATTATATGCCCTACACATTTGAAGCGGCTCTTTCTGATTCTGAGTATAAACGGCCTTTAGTTACCATTTTCCTTAAAACATCGTCGTTGCTCACATGTTCAGTTCATGGTGGTCTCAGCATTCTTCTGTAGTGCTATATTTCTCTTCTTCATTTGTGAGGTGATCGTCCAGCTTTTACTGACATATAGGCGGATTTATATCACATAACAGTTTAGAACTGTTTTATTTGTTTCTAAGGAAATATTTCCGTTTCATAATGCTTCGGATTTCGGTATCACATTTTCCGTCCTCTGTTAAAACTCTTCCGAGATATTTAAATGTTTGTACTTGCTGGATTTTTTTTATCTTCAATTCGAAGCTCGCATCTTGGGATTTCCACCTTGCTGACAACCATATATTATGTCTTCGTACAACTGAACTTTAGTAATTTTTTAATACAAGTTTCTCTCAAGACAGCCGATCTTTTTAACTAATATCGAATGTGAATACTACATATATATATATATATATATATATATATATATATATATATATAGGTAATTACTATGACATTGGAATGCAGATTTTATCGTAGTTACAATATGTTAGTCTTTGTAATTTACCTCTGAAGATGATCTTAGAAAATATCGAAAGTACCTGGGTTTATTAAGTACGGCGCCTTCGTTGATTAATTTCATCTCAACATCAAGAAACTGATTAAAAAACTGGAAAGGATGAGTATAAAAATAAATAGACACAATATGTCTATATCATTCAATTAAACATGTTCGAATGAAGGTATGATGCTTATCATATATATATATATATATATATATATATATATATATTATATTTCTATTTTTTCTTTTAAACTTATTTAATGGCGTGAAGATATGTATTTATTTTCTTATTATTTTGCATATTTTTATTAGCTCACATTATTTATCCCCACCCCACAAGGAGAAAAGAAAGGATATAAATGTTGAAACTTTTTTTTCATTCGTGTTTCTCTCAAGCCATCCGAATATTTGGACTAATATAGAATGTAAATGATTGATATTCTCAGCATTCGTTAATAGAAATCCATCTTTTCTGTTTCCAGTTTATTCTTCATCTCATATGAGATTGCTCAGATTTACTGCTATATAGAAGCTTCGATATTACATACCTTTCAATGAACTGGTTCTAGTTTTAATTTGCATATTTTCTGGAAGGTATTTTCCCTGTTCTTATATGCCTTCGGATTTCTGTCATATTTTCCATTTTTACTACAATATCCAGGTAGTTAAATGGTTGATTTTGGTGTTCTTAATATGTTGGGTTGCATCTTTTAACTGTAGCTTGATGCGTATCTTTTGATCACCACAATGCATTCTGTTTTCTTGTAGTTAATAGTTCGTCATTTCTTCCAACTTTTATGCACTACCTTGTCTAAAAGTTCTTTCAGCTTCCTTTCTAATTCTACCATCCGCGTATCTTATATTGTTAAAATGACGTCTGCTGATCATAAATCCTGGTCGGTATTCTGTTTCTTTTAGGGTCGTCTCTCTGTATAGTTTAAATAAATCTGGTGAGAAAACACACCCTCGTCTTACTACCCTTTCTATTTTTGTATATTCACTGAAGTTGTTTCTTATCTGCGTTTAGGCCGTTTGTCCCCAGTTACGGACGTCTTTCTCATCTAAAGTTTTACTTATTATTTCCAATAACTCTTTTTCTTACCTTACGAAACACCTCTGTGTAATCTATAAAACATGGGTATAAGTCTTTCTTCATTTGTATTGCCCACTCTAATAGCATTGTGATTATAAAGATAACATTTCTTGCTTTATGTTCTTGAATAGTTACACTGAACTATTCAGGCCTGATTCTGTTACAAGTTCTACTCATTAAAATCTTAAGTTTAGTGTTGGGCTTATTAAGCTGATTGTCTGATGTCGTTTGCATTCATTTTCACTTGGCTTTTTTCGTATCGCTATGAAGATAGATCTGATGCGCTCTTCTGGGATTTCGCTACTGTCATATATTTCATTTATTTTTTTCGGTAACCTTATCGATGCTGAAATCACCTAAGCATCTCTATTCCAATATAACTCGTCCCTGCTACTTTGTTTCTTCCAGTGCCGATCTTACTTCCGATTTTAATGCTACACGTCCTTCTATGTTTTTATGTATTGTAGATTCCTCTTCTGCCATGAAAGTGGTCTCTGGTGTACTCGTTCCACCTTTGTAGTATATTTTCTTTTTATCTATGATGAGAGATGCCTTTTTAGATTCTTAAATTCACCCATTTTCCGTCCTATTATTTCTGTTATCTTTTGATGTATGGCTGCTTCGTCTATGCTCCGTAGTGTTTTTTTTTTGTTGTTGCATACTTCAGGTATTCATTTTTTTGTTTGCTTGCATTTATTTCTAATGTCTTTGCTTAAGATACGATATTCACTGCCATTCCTGGACATTATCTGCTGTCTTTTTCGTTATTTTGAGAAATTCATCTAGTATCCTCTTTTTTTTTCTTCTTTTTACTTTTTTCAATTTTCCTTAGGGTGATCTTTATTGATAATGCGATTACAGTTTTCCATAAGCCCCCCCCCCATTTTGAGTTACTGATCTAATCTAAGGTGTGATATTAGTTCTTAACTACATCTGAATACAGTTGTTTGCAAACTGAGTCGTTCTAGATTTTAAGAGTTGTTTCAGGTTTCTTTAATTTTCGTAATTATACCCTTAGTTTGCATATGACATGATCGCTCCCACAGTCGGCGCCTGAGTATGTTTTGGAAAGTCGTATGGCATTTAGAATTTTTTTACTGATTGTTAGGTAGTCCTGGTTCTTTAAGTCAACTACTGGGCTTTTACATATTCAAAAACGCCATTGGTGTTTTCGCAAATGACGTTTTAATCATAATTTTGTCGTTCGCTGTGCACCAATAAAGACACCTTTCTCTACAATCCGATGTTCATTCGTAATGACTATTTCACTACATTGTTTCTTTTCTGCCTTTACATTTAGTTCTTTCAGGGTGATAGTAATTTCTTGTAATTTGCAATGGAATTTTCCATTATCTAGTGTGTTAAAAAAATCACATCTATTTCTTATATATTACAAAACGTTTCTATTTCTTACATATATATATATATATATATATATATATATATATATGACAAACCAGAAAAGCTTTTCTGCTCTATGGTCGCCAGGTCTGATAAGATAACTTAATTTATTTCTCTCTTATCCTTAAAAATTCCAAAACACTTTCCTTACACAATTTTGGTTTTCATTCCGATCTGAAGAAGCAGGAACCCAACACACGGCGAAATACGCCGTTGAAAAGCTTTTTGATTTTGTCTCATCATCTTTTGTTTCGAATACTATTATATATTCTACAAGCACCCACCATACATATATATATATATATATATATATATATATATATATATATATATATATATATATAAGAGAAAGAACAAGTGCAGTTAGAATCCACAGTTCTTAGCATTTACTTATTAAAAAGTGCTCAATACAAAAGTAAACCAAAATATAATATTAATAAAATATTTTTATTATAACAGTTTACAATAAACACATTTTACATTGCTACACAAAAACTTTCATGTTTGGAACATTAATGGTTCTTCATCGGGAGATGCTAGATAATATAATAAAATGATTTATTTGGGAAATTTGAAAATAAATCGTTACCTCTTTTGAGAGTTAAAAAGGGCGGGGAACTTAATGTCAAAATTCAAACATACTTATGGGCATGTCTGACATGCCCAAAGTATATGTTTTAATTCTGACATTAGGTTTTCCCCTCTTTTCTAATTTTCAGTGTTTGCTTTTTTTCTCTCTGATTTTCCATCCATTTGCACATGCTTGTTAAGTAGATTACGCAGTTACCTTCTGTCCCTTTTACCTATAATATTTCCGGTGAGTATCAAATTCTCTAGGCTCTTCTTCCTCATTATGTGCCCCAGAAATTTCAACTGCCTCTTTTTGATTTTCAGTATCAATGAATTTATATTATGTGCGCAAGTTTTTGCATTTTAACATTTCTATTCAATGTTATTCAACAATGTTTTTATCTGAATTTGATCAACGATTTATTTGAATAATGTTGTTTGTTTTTTGCAGTTAAGATTCACCCTGTACAAGGCCCGGTGGTCACTAGAGGTAGAATTGCGTTAACATAGTTTATATGGATAGGAGGGAAATATAACGGTTAACTCTAAACGTGAACAGGTTAATGTTGCAGTGGTCGAGGAAACATCCTCTTAAGTCTGTTTCGCAGGGCATTAGTTCGCGGAAAGAAGCTGATCGAGTGGAACTTACCTCTCGCCGATGGAATACGGAGGGAATGTGGGTGGTTTCCTGCTATGTAAGTGGCATGGTGTATCCTATCCTGAAGGCCAGACATGACGGAACCAAGGAATGCAGTTCGTGCGAGCACTTTCCATAGAAGTAGCGATAGAGCAGTGAGATGCTCGCCACATCTCGCCCGTGAGAGGTTGGAGTGTGGAAAATAATTCTTCTCCAACAAGGACTCGGAGACGCTTTTGAACTCTATCAAAACTCGAAAATGAGGACTGGGCAACTCCCGCCCATTGTGTGGCTTTAGAGGTTTCTCTGTGAGACCCATATAATAATTATGTACTTTATCAAGGAACCCATGAAGATTTAAGACATTTTTTACTAACAAAAAAACAAAAACAGATACTACGCTTTCACATCAGAACATGAAAGAAAAAAGTACTTTTGCTTTTGCGAAAAAAAAAATAGTTATCATATTATCCTGGGTCACTGAGAAAAGGCTGTGACTCATAACAATAAGGAGTGAATTGACTCAGTACGTTGGGAAAATAAGGAACGTGTTGATAGTCTCATTGTTTTCGCTGTGCGCGAATGATGTGGCTTCATGTGGTGTAGACGTAGGTAAGTATCTATGTGTGTGCGGATATTATCACAATTTACAAAATACTTTTTGTTTAAAAATCATTTTCATCGGATTTTTATTGGCTGAACACTATAACAATGCGCTGACTATGTTTTTATAACCCGAACCCAAAGTAATTAGTTGTAAAATGAAAGAACAGCAGAGTCCGAAAGAACTAATGATAAGCGAGTCATAGAATACCAAGTGGACACGTCAACATGTAATTCTTATCATGAATTTAACATTCTCTACAGTTCTATCTTTCACAGCCACCCGCATTAGGGAAGATAAGGGATAATAGATGAAAGAGGGCAATTAACGTTTTTCATTCACATATTTCTATTCAACTAAAAGGAGGGTAGTGGACTTTCCACATTGTTACTTTCTACGGCTAGATACAACTGGACATTTTTCAAGTACAAGTAAATATTCATACGATATCAAGAGAGGACTATTATTCACTGGCTTCAATTTTCGATAGAAATCAGCTTTATTGACTAATTTTTTTCAATCTTCAAGCTAAATATAAAATGTCAAGTTACGACAACAATTCTTTTTAAAACTTAAGGCAAATTTGGGATTTTGTACTTAGGTAGTGTAATTTGTGTTGTACTTTTTGACCTTCTACCAGATTGGACAAAATTTCAGTAAATCTAGAAATACATTCAAAAGTACTTATACACACTTAAGCAAATAAATAACGGATCATGACAACATATGTTTAGTCTTTAGTGTTAACAGATACCAATATTTCTGAGATTAAGTCACCTTAAATGAGAAACGTATTTGTTGGTTACTCTTACACTTTGCCTTAATTCACCCTTAGGTAACTTATGCCCATTTGAAAGTAGACTTCTTAATTATAAGATTTTTTTTCATAACACTCAAGAAAAACATTTTCTGTAAATTAGTTGTAGTATTTTCTGAAATCAAAATATGCTTCTCTTTTTAGTGAAAAAAATTATACGAATTTCTATAAGGACTCAATGAATCTATTTCAACATAAAAATCTCACAGTTCGATATAATCAAATTTTGACTATGGTCAAATTTTAATATTCATAATAATAACGATGACTAAAGGGATATTTTTAAAGTCATCCAAAAATCCTAAGATTTTTATTCTTAAATCTTATGAACAGTTCAATGTTTTTAACACATACCGCTTTATAAAGATACAATCGGTATTTATAAGGGGTAAAGGCAATACTTTCTCAGATATTTTTAACAAAAATAATTCTTCAATTACATTTTTCACTTCTTGAGACGATAATTCGGTAAACGGTAAAGACACGGTATGAAACTATTTTTCAAGTCTCTCTGAATGTTTTCAAATGTTTATAATTTTTCCTTGTTCCTTTTTAATATATATATATATATATATATATATATATATATATACACAAATAGGCATTCAGATAACTATGTAACTAAACTCTCTTATACTGTTTCGTTTTCATAAGTCGATATTAAAATCTAAGATAGGATACGTACACACGGAGATATGACGCCTTTCTGCTCAAGTTCCAATACTTGCAACACAGTAATCAATGAATAAAGTGAATCATCGGTGATTATTTTATAAGCTAAGAGCCAAGTAAATGCGCGCATGCAAACATACACGTCAGTATATATTTATTGCGTGAACCTATTATTTTTAATTCAAATTTAGTTATAATATTAACTTATAAAAGCTATATTTTTGTTTCAAAATCAGCAATAGTGAAATTTTCACATGTAAAAGGAATTAACTTTAAATTGATGACGATATTAAAACCGATTTCAACAATTTCGTAACAGTACAAAAACAAAATGTAGCTTAAAGAAGCGGAGAAATGTTGAAATTCGCTGTCAAAAGAAACAGTTTGCATAATTATTCTCAAACGGTCGGCTTTTCGATCCAGGTATTATTGAGGCACCCGATTATCAAGATAAAACTGATGGAAATCAAGCTAAGATCAGGCAGTTTTTCCGCGTATTTTCAACAATATATTGAGATTTTTCCATTTTCAATTACGGTGTACCTTCTCCACAAATATTTAAATACGGTGCAAAATGATTGAAGAAGTGATTACACTAGCTACTTTCTTTTAAAAGTTAATTTCAACACGTCTCAGTTTCTTCAAGCTAAAACTGATTTCTAAAAAGACTAAAAGGGAGATAACAATTCAGAATCTTTTACTGACCAAGGATACTTGATTTAAAAATTCTAAATCATGATGGATGTTAAAATCAAAATTATTGGATACTGATGATAGAATTATGGGTAAACTATATAGGTAGAATTTTGATAAAGTTAGTAAAATCAATTTATCTAACCATGTTGGTCACAATAATACGTTTGCTAATGTCGTAGACTCCCTGCAATTTATTTTGTCAACATATTAATCACAACAACTTTTTTCATAAAATCCAATCTATGAAAAAATTCAGAGTCCAATATGTGTGAGATGGGAATAAATTACCATTATCAATAAGTTATATAGGTTTGATATTGTCATTGGAGTAAATATAATGACAGTCCAACACATAAGGCTCAAATTTCTCGCTCAAATACATGAAGAGGTGTAAAGACAGATGGAAACATTATCCTAGTGTATTTACGAAAAGTTACCAGTGGATTGCTAGTGTTTCGAATGTAAAAGGGATATTTAAGTAAAATATAATCAAATAAAAATGGAAGAGGAAGAAGTATTAGAAGAAAACTTAAATGCAAAGAACTTTAAGAGTGAATATATAAAAAAAATTACATCCCCGGCAAATATTCGCAAAAAATGTTTCAGAAGATAAAGTAATTAGAAAATGAACAACTATTTCGTAAAAACAAAATATAGACAACGAGATTTTGAAGATTGTAGTTCATTTTTTAAGTGATTAGATAGTTTCAGCGAACAGAAGGTACTTAAAATTAGTTTGTGAGGAGAGGTGGTTTGAGATAAATAAGTGTAACCAATTGACAAATATGAAAGTGAATTCTATAGAGAGATTTAAGGAAACCTTTATGTAAATTGGTGATGATGACGGAAGAGAATTAAAAGTTTGTTGTTTTTTAACAGAACAAAGTGAAATAATGGGAAAAAGAAACAGCGTCACAAAGGAAATAACGTCTGATATAAAGACAGAGAAAAACCGAAAAGGGAAACATGTTGTTATTTACAGAGTTTAGTCCGCTACGAGAGTCAATCAAGAAGCCTGATATGGTTATTAGGTGAATTTTGACCTGAAATTTTCATTGGAGAGGCAATGGGCAATATATGCATTCACAAGAAAGGAAATTATAATTGTTAAAATAAATACTATGCGTATAAAATAAACACTACTTCATCACTAGGTTGATGATGTACAAAACAGACTCTTGAGTCACTTAGTGAGAATTATACACCACACACACAAATATATATATGTGTGTGTGTGTGTGCAAGTTATATTAAAAACCACTGACAAGGTATTGAGCTTAAGTTTTTATTTAATTTTCATGTGTTCTTATAATTTTTCTTTTCTAGATTATTATAAGGACATGAAAAATTAAATAGAAAACTTAACCGCAGTAATTTGTCAGTCATATTTAATGAAACTTGCATAAAAGAGCGATTGCTGTGCAAATACACAATTATATACATATACATAAATATATATATACATATATATATATATATATATATATATATATATATATATTATTATTATTATTATTATTATTATTAGACAATTATTATATATATATATATATATATATATATATATATATATATATATATATATATATATATACATATTATTAATACGCAATTATATAAATATATATCACTAATACACAATTATATATATATATATATATATAATTGTGTATTGGGACAGCAATCCCTCTTTTATGCAAATTTCATTAAAAACGACTGTTATATATATATATATATATATATATATATATATATATATATATATATATATATATATATATATATATATATATATACTTATTTATTTAGGGATGTTTAAGTACGTATGAATAAGCATAAAATAAAAATGGAGTTTCTAAAGTGTGAGTGTCATCCATTATCAGATATTTCAAAAAGAAATCATCCTTTTATTATGTTTTCGTTTCTTAAGAAAGAAAGCAAAAGCGACTCAGTAAAAGATTTTTTCGCGTCTCTGCTGATGTTTTCAAATAACGTTTTGCTCGTCTCTTTTTTCTTTAATCAGCCCAAATATCCAGAGATCTGAATGAAGTTGAGGCGTTTTCTCGTTTTTCAGCTTTGTATTTTGTTCGCCAACAACACTCCTATTGTGAATTTCAGCTAAATAAGAGAGCAAAACTACCGTGAATCTGATACATTATACGTCATTGCTAACACAACATATCTCCATGAATGCATTAAGTATTTCCTGAGGGTAAAGTTACGAAATTCCTTCGCTTTCACTAGTATCAAATGAAATGTCAGCCAAGGGTCAATCTAGAGCGCTGATCTGAATACGAGACGCAAAACTATTGCGTAAAGTTATGACAGCGCAGATAAAAATCAGCGTGAAAAAGGACACGGAAAGTTTTAATTCGAGTCAGCAGTGTTTTCAATTGGTTGGGAATTAAATAGGGCGGTTGAAGAGAAAGGGTATAAAACAATATTAACAGTCCGCATACTCACGTCTTTGGGGAGAAAATGTATTTTTTTTATATGCATTTCGTAAAATGTTGGTGACATCCAAGTTAAATTATTATAAGCACTATTGGTTGAATTTAAAGAAGCCATCGAGTTATAATAGCTATCAGTCGATTAATTGCTTGGAAAACCAGTGGCAGTAAACCTCAACTGTGGTAGGCGTAGCAAACATTATTTTCATCAAAAAGTAAAAAGTAAGGAAGAAACCAAGTGATTGACTACAAGATGAATTGTATCAAATTTCAAGTAGCCCAATCCTTTATGCTCTTTGAAGTAAATGAAAAGAGTTGCATAAATATAACCAAGTTCCTTGATCGCAAGAACAGAACCGTTTTTACTCATTATATCTAGGCGGGTTCAGACTAATTTCCTCATCTTTATTTCTTTTATTTTTTCACACAGAGTGACATCAGCATAAGCAGCACAAATACAGATGGACATATATCTATATTTCATAAACTAGACAAACGCATTTGATAAGATACAACACTAGATCTATTTGAACTGCAAAGAAAGTTTGATTAGACATTAGAATATATACTAGGAACAAACGGCCTGCATATGGTGAGGAAATGAATTAAGTATACAAAAACAGAAAGGGGGCGAATTACAAGATTACATACCCTCCAAGGATGCATTTAACCTATACAGCGAGGAAATCCTGTTTAGGATTGGTTTTCCGGTTCCTTCTCATTTTCTTTCACTTCCTTAGGGCTCCTTGCGTCTTAGTAGCATTATTACCTTGCTTGGGGTGAATTGATTTTTTAAAAATACCTGGATTTCTTATTGGAGAGTACATTAACTTAAGATACGGAAATAACGCCTAAAGTCGTTCAGAAGTATGCTGAGAATACCATAGAGGGAGCATGTGAGCAAGAAAGAAGTTTTAAGGAAAATGAAAAAAGAAGGACACTTATACTTATAATCAGAAAGAGGCGAAATGTCTAGGACACATAATGAGGAAAGCGAGCTATGATAATATGATACTCACAGTATATAATGGATGCAAGAGAAGCAGAGGAAACATCTAGTTACCTACCTAACAGATTTGTGTAAATGGATGACAGAACACAGACTGGAGGGATAAAAAGAAGACAGACATTGCTTATGGATACGAAGCATTGGAAGTTGTGGAGAGCATTAATTTCCCACGCCCTGCAGGGACATGGCACACATAAAAGATGAATGACTGTTTACATTTACGCCTTTCTATGTTGTCTGCTGTGTTTTGCAACGTCATTAGAATAATAAACACGAAAAACGTAATATGCTTGGTGGCATATTTTGAAATATTTTGATTCATTTAATTGCATTTTTATTTTAATATAATAGTAATAAGAACTGAACAGTTTGTTTATATCTTGTTATGTTATTATTATTATCATTATTATTATTATTATTATTATTAATGTGGAAAACCACATACCTAAATCACACCAAAGGCACTGCCACTTCTAATTGCTTGAATATCCGACGAGGAATCTTTCAAGTAGACTCGCTGTCACCCTTCTGTTTTGTTTGTCCTTAATCCCCCTTACGCATGAACTAAACAATAATAGTTGTTGATACAAAGTAAACAAGAAATTGTTCAGTAACTTACTCTACATGGATGATCTCAAACTCTTTGCCAAAACGGCAATGTGTTGAAGGGTCTCCTCAATACTGAAAAATGTTTCAGTGACGACATAGGTATGGATTTCGGATTAGATAAATGTGCAAAAGTAACATTCAAGAAAATTACAGAAATACACTCAATAGATCTAGACTTTGTCATACAGATTAGGGAACTGGAACAAGAAGTCTATAGGTACATAGGAATGAGACGGAATAAAGCATGCCCTAGCGAATGAGACGGAATAAAGCATGCCCTAATGAAGGAGAAAGTAAGAAAAGAACACTACAGGTGTATGCGTCTGGTACTACATATCGAGCTAAATTCAAAAAGCATATTATCAGCCATAAACACCTTGGGTGTACTCGTGATGCAATACAGTTTCAACATCTTTAATTGGACCATAGCTGACATTAAGCGAATGAACGGCAAGACGAGAAAGCTTCTCACTTGCCACGGCAAGCATCATCCTAAGGCTGATGTTGATTGTCTGTATGTGCCCAGATCCGAAGGAGGTAGAGGATTAGTTCAACTAGAATTGTCTTACAAAACTACAAGAATCCTCATTCAAAGATACCTGGAAACTACAGAAGACTGTATGTTGATCTGTGTCAACGAACACGAAAGAAGTAAGAAACTTTATTCAGTAATAAAGGAAGCCAACAAGTTCAAAATGCAGTTTCAAGTGAGTGAAGAAATGCAAGTAAAGGAAGCAAAGTCAAATGTAATCGATCATATACAGAAACGTTGGCAGGATAATTCTCTTCACGGTCAATACTCTGCCCGTATCAAACCAGGTGATGCAAACAAACCCCGTATCCATCAGTGGCAACGTAGTGCAGGGTTAAATCTGAAACCGGTGGTTTTATTCTTGTTACACAGAATCAATGTTTGCGAACTAGAAATTAGCAAGCTCACATACTGAAAAATTGTGTTAACCCAAAATGCAGATTCTGTGATAAATATCCAGAAACAATTGACAATCTTGTATCAGGTTGCACGGCATTGACACCCACTGAATAAAAACCCAGCATGACAGCATGTGCCAATATCTGCTTTGGAAAATCTGCAAATTTTACAGAAGGAAATTGCAAGAAACTGGTATGAACACTACCTAGATCCGGTTACAGAGATAGTTCCTGTAACAATTTTATGGGACTTCACAATACACACTGACATAACAATCAAAGCTAATCGCCCAGACATTGTGATAAGAGACCGCAAAAACAAAATGTGCCTTCTTATTGACATGGCAGTCCCTGCAGACTGTAATGTATCTTTGAAGATCTTTAAAAAAAAACTAACAAAATACAAGGACCTTAAAATCAAAATCTCAAAAATGTGGCATATGAAGATATCAACAAGTCCATTTGTAGTTGGAGCCCTCGGATTGATTGAAACAGATTGCAATAGACTCAGTGAAGGGATCCTGGTAACCCATGCCTTAAAGAAATACAAAATATTTTACTCACAAGTACAGCCCACACCTTACGAATGCCTTGATCTATGTAAATATTTGTGAATGTGTTTTTGTTTTGTTTTTTTGTTTTCTCAAAAAATGATCAGTGGGAAATGTCATAATGCCATTTCTAATCTTAGGTCTCTGTTTGGGACCCGGAGGGAAATCAGTATGCAACAGAAATAATAATAATAATAATAATAATAATAATAATAATAATAATAATAATAATAATGATAATGATGATGATGATCATCATCATCATCATTATTATTATTATTATTTGCCTACGATATAACATTTATAAAAATTATTTAAACTTCTTAAAATCGAGAAAATAAATGAGTACAAAACTGCTTATTAAGTTTTTCTTTGATTTGTTTTCATAAAAAAACGCAAAGGAAAAACGTCTTTAGGAAAAATTTAAACAAAATAACATACATTATTAAAAGGATTCTCCACAAATTATCTCAAAACTACAAATTTGAAATCTTTTTATTGCTTAGAAAGTAATAATTTGTTTTAAAATGTTTTTCCAGCATTATATATTTAGGAAAAGATTTTTTTTTTTAATTAGGCAAACGTAAAATAAAAATAAAAGGTAAGTTGAGATAATAATTATTTTAACTCAAAAAAGCTCCATCATAATCGACAAGGATTTTTCTATACTAGTTGTTAGCATTATTCTATTTTATATAGCTGAAGATATCGAATTAAATGTTTGTCTTTTTGCATCATTCATACATTCAATTATTTATTTTTCTAATAATGTTTAATTTTCTCTCATAACTAACAGTTTTGTATTTCCACTAACGACATTAGCCGGTGTTTCCGGATTTCGTTAAGATTTCGATTGCTACTTTTCAAGGCAAACAGGTTCTTCCAACTTGAAATTTTATCCCCTCTCTCCTTTATTTTACTTCATCTAGCTTTGTTTTAGACTAAGATTATTCACAAGCAAGTACACGCCGTCGCACACACTCATATATACGCGAATGAGAGGTGAAGAAATATAAATAATTTTGATGGTCATTGGGAATGTTTCTCACATAACTGTGACCTAATTGGAAGACAGAATTTGTCGCCAACTTCAACGCTTAAATTCGCAAACTCGAACACGGAAAATAAATTCTTGTGGAAATAAATGGGGCTTCAGTTAATCACAGTTTTCTATTGCCACAAGAAAATCTTCGATGAATCTCTACAAGTAAATAGTGAAGAAGCTTCATGCAAACTGACCTAACGGCATTGAGTCAAATATGAATTTCGTTTATTGCAATTATTCATCCATACTTTATATCGAGCTTGGGAACTATGTTTCACTACTGACGATTTCCATACAATCAGATCAGAAATTACTTTCTCAGAAATGGAGGAATTAATTTGCGTCGAATGCACCTAACCCAAGAGCTCTCACGTAATAGACATGGGTAAATTCAAAATTGTTTATAAATGGTCTCACATTGTCGGTTGCAGTCCAGAATACGCCGACTACATTCTCGTGCAGAGGGGGTGCAAACAACTTACAAACAAGCAGCCATATGCAAAACGCACCTATGCCTGCGATTTCGATTCTCGTACACTCTGGACCTATGGCTACTTTTACGATTTTTGTGTAAATCGGATCTGTCTACTTTTTCGACTTTCCTGCAAATCAGATCTATGTCTAACGTTTTTTACTGTCGTGCAAATCAGACCGAAGTCTTCCCATTGTTTAACAAAATGACAGAATTCGGCATTAGATAGCCTGGATAAGATTGAAATATCGTAAAACAAAACATACCAAACCGTATACAAGGCTTAACGAAATTGACATGCTAAATATTGGATTCTCTTCGTATACTTGCTGCTGTTTACTCATTTCGGTTAGTTCATTCTTCAGCGTTCGCTTTGAGTATTCCGTGAGAAGAAAAAGTCACCTCTTCCTCCAGGGAAAAAGAAATACTTTTGTAAGGAAAAGATTTTTTTTCTTCGGAAGCCATTGCCATGTAGGTGGTTTCTCTTTTGGAGTTCAGTGAACTTACTGTTGTGGCCAAGTGACTTAGACTAACAAAGATTAGTCATATTTCGAGTGGGAGTTCGAATAATATAGGCAATTTTGTAGCAGAGAAAAATCCTCTTCTTGTTAAATCAATGTGTGGAATCTATATTAACAATGTCTAACAAGCTGAACTATTATTCCATAAGAGCACATTATCGGCAAATATGCCAAGTCGGCATTTTCTTTTCCGAAAATATTTTTCTAAAAAGAAATGTAAAACTAATGCTCCAGGTGATTAATTAATTTTCAGTTAATGTGCATCATTAGTGCATACATCGCAATAGACTTACTGATAATCGATAAAAAAAATAGTTAATTAGTTATAGGTTTAGATAATTACGTCTTTATCTTCAAGGTAATTAATGTTTGTGCGCTTAATTCAGCGAAGACTAGTCTAATTAAAGATTATGTAATAATACGAGAATTATGATCTTTGTCTTTTAAAGCCCTCCTTTCTATTCTTAACCAAGTTAAGCATGCCTTTATTTAGTCATCCAAAAAGAATAACTTTTTACGAAAGTGAAGAGGAATTTAAAAAAACAAAAAACATTTCTATAAAAAGTACGACGGAGAGAAGTACAAAAATTACTTCAGCTAGTGAAAATAATTACAGCTTTGCCTCGATACAGAGAAAGCCATATAGAATTTGCATCTGCTAAAATATATGGACATATCATAGTTTTGGACCCTAAATGTGTAATATAATTGAGCATGAGTGTTCACTATAAATTAAAAGTAAGAAAATTACTGCTATGCCCTGCTTCCATAATGAAATATATGTTCAAGTACACGTATTGTACGAAGATATGTTTGTTGCATTTCGTTATATTATATAGGTCACAAACCTTTTTAGCGTGGTCACTTTCAGAAAATCTGAATATATGTTAATAGACAAAGATTCTGTCAAATAAGTGGGTGAATTCTTTGAGGAAAGGAAAGTTATTTTCTGATTTTGTCCAAAAGTGACCGATGAACTATCCTGGAGGACTTGCAGGGACATTGACCTAAGAATTTACCACGTAAGTGTGGTCTTTAAAAACGGAAATCGTAGTTGTTTTCGCATCAGAAATTAAAGAATGTATATTTTTCTTGTATGCACAACCAATCGAGGATTTAATTAAAGCGAATAAATTTTACCTTTTATATTGAATTGTCAAAATGTTTCGGATATAAAATCTCTCGACATAGAATTCAATAGAGCTGCAGACCTTCAAGGATTGAGAAAATACTAGCTTATCTGTGGAGGCACAACTCCATTTATTTAATATTACAACATTATGGAATTAGGCAAAGTACAAGAGGCGGTAATAAGGTTTATATCAATAAACAAAATGCCTTTGTGTGTGTTGTAATTTGACATGTTCTTGAAAATGGTCAGCAAATGGCATCCGGAAGGAATTAAAGCTGCCCAATACAAGGAACAATGTGCTTCTTACTGTACTTCTTTAAATCTTATTGGCTACTCTTCTGCAGCGATCTAGTTTAATATACTATTGCTAATGGTCTCATTGTCGTTTTCAGATCGACTAAGATAAGCTTTTTTTAAGTGCTGTTTTATGTTTAATTAGCTCATATCAAATGAATTGAAAAAAACAATGTTTATGACAGAGCTCAGATTATTAACTACAAAAACTATTGTCAACTATTATATATAGGCACCCAGCATCGCTCTCTTTTCTGGTGACAATGTAATCAAACCTATTTTTTCGTTACATCTCAAAAACCCGCATGCTAAAATGATTATTTTATTAGATTGAGTCATAAATAATTTCCAATTTAAGTTTAACTTTATTTTTCAAAAAATGAAGTCCAATTATATTTTACTAAATTATATATATATATATATATATATATATATATATATATATATATATATATATATATATATATAAAACCATTACTTGCAATGATTATTGCGGCGTATCAGACAGTTCTACAATAAATTTTGAGTAAAATTCTGCAGATTTGGACGTGAAAAATTTTCGACAAAATCCTGAATATTTTTTACATTAAAGATAGTTTTCTTTGTCAGATCGTTTTGCAGCGATTGAAAAGGTCATGCTCGGTTGATCCAAGGTTGACTGATCTTGAGTTATTCTTATTGTGAGCGGCTTTGGGTTGTCATGGAGAAAAAGATTTTCTTTTCATCCGCTGTGTACGCTGCCACTACTGTGCAAAGTCTGAGGTATGTTAGTGTACTCCAAATTTATTCATAACTGCCACATATGATTATTAGTTACCCAAAACAGAAGTTACTTATGATTTAACCAAATACTTACATCCTCTTTGTAATACAGAATTGCGTCCTCCAACATTTACTCATTCGTTATTGGCTATCCCAAAATTTGCTTAACCAACAACAGAGCTACGAATGGTGAAGTCTGTTTTGGAGAAGATTGTGCTAAGTCAAGCAAAAAAGCAAGTTCATTTTTATGTAAGACAGAAGCATATAGTTGGCTTGATTTTAGGACTATGAATTGGTATATGTGTCTTTAAAAATACTCACGTCTTAAGCTCACTGCGCTATTGTACCTTTGAATAGTGTTTAAGCCTACAATGCACAAAAATATAAAATATCAACAATCTGTCAATCGCAAAACATACAAAAAGTTTTATTTTTATTTTTTATATATTGCAACCTGATTTTCAATATTACATCTAAGCAAAGAATTCCTGCCAGCACCAATATACATAGGTCTCGTCCGGTCGATAACAGACATGACGTAAAAGCAGTAAATGAGTAGATGGAGTTAGCCCCACCCACAATCGTATTCGCCAACCTCCTCTTTGTCAACTAGCCACCCGCCTGCGCTCGCCCTCCTTGCCCTACTGACACTGTTTACAAGCTGCGAGGCAACCAGCTTTGAGGATGGGCCGTTGTGCAATCTTTACTGCAGTACCCAACTGAGCTTCTATGCTCCATTCAAATAGGAAACAGCAAAATGATATGAATGAGAGAAAAAGTAGAAAATGAATGGAGAAATAAAGGAGGTGTAACGAGAAAAATTGAGAAGAGAAATAAAGATGGAGAGGATAAAAAGCAATGTGAAAACCTGAGAAATGAAAATTGTGGGTTAGGCTGATAAAAAATGAAAATCTTCAAGTTGCGCACGTTTCAATAATGAAAATGGATATGAGGCAAGCACTGGAGACATTTCATCGGTTTTTATCATTTGTCGCCATGATAAACAATGGCTGCGTTCTTTAAAAAAACGTAGGTGTTAAAGACTGGTATAACTGGTGTTGGTATGACGAATGCAGTTATGAAGCTGAAAATAATGGTGCTTATAATATATGTTATTGATAATAGTTTCTGCTTGAGTCAGATATAGAATACGAAATATTATAAAAATGATATTGATGGCAATAATATTGTTTATGGTGACATTAATTATGATGAAAGTAGTGATCTTATATCGGCTGAGAGGTAATGATAACGGTGGAACTGGTTGATCGAAATATTATTGATGACAATAAAACCGCCATTGTAAGTAATTATAATCGTTATAACCTCTTTACAATATTAAGATTTTGATTCGTTATATCATTTGAAATACTGACTGTGTTAATAGATTCTAATTTGAATGCCGACAGGAAGACTTTATTTCATGTCATCACAGTTCTTCAGTTAAAAGATATAACACTGACTTTCATATTTGAATAGATGAAAGATATCTTAGATCTGGATTGAATTAAATTGAATTTATAATGAACAATACAGAGCAAAAGTTTTGAAAAACCTCTTTGTATTCCTCGATCTAATAAAATTAAATATGTTTGTAGTTCTGTCGGTTAATATTGCTATTTGGTATGAACTCCTTACCCGTTTTGCATGTAAGGCAGCATGAACTCTCTTAGACAAAATATACTGACATATATACACCAAACTTCTAGAACTTGTCTTTAGTCTTCAGCTGTCTTTTGTTCCTTTCTTTATCAATGAAAATTTGTTATTTTGGTGCTTGTCCAGATACGAGTCTAGTACATTCGTAGAGTTTTTGAGATTTTTATCATTTTGAATAAAAAGCTATCCCTAAATTGCACGCTCTCCAAAAGAAATTGCACGTTGAATGAAAATCTGTTTATACTTTCACCATTCATATCTTCAAACCTGACAATATCCCCAACACCAATGCCTGTGATAGATCACCACATCATCATAAATTCTCCCTACTGAAGGCTACAAATAGTAGGTGTTGAAATCCTCTATTATTCTCTGTATCACAGACGATCGATCAGAAAATATCAATCTTTGACTCATCACCTTTCACTGCAGTTATTGTGGAGGCTTGCTTATTTCACTATTTTCCAAATTTTATTTCCAAATAAATAGTTTCATAACTGCTAAGCTTCAATTAAGACTATTTCATATCAAGCTTCTTTAATTATGACTATTTCAAATTAAAGTTCTTCAGTTAAGACTATTTCTAATCAAGCTCATTTAGTTAAGTCTATTTTAAGTCAAACTTCTTTAATTAAGACTATTTTATATTGAGATATTTTCAATTAAAACAATTTATATCAAGTTTATTTGATTAAAATGATTTCAAATCAAGCTTCTTCAGTTAAGAGAATTTCAAATCAAACTTCTTTAATTAATTTTTATTTATTTATTTTATATCAAGATTTTTCGAGTAAAATTATTTTATATCAAGTTTCTTTGCGTAAAACGATTTCAAATCATTTTTCTTCAATTAAAATTATTTTAAATCAATTTTCTTTAATCAAGACTATTTCAACTCAAACTACTTTAATCAAAACTATTTCAAATCAAGCTTATTTATGCAGTACTATTTCAAATCAAGTTTATTTAAGACTATTTTAAATCAAGCTTATTTAATTTAATTTAATTTAAGACTTTTTCAAATCAAGCCTTTTAATAAAAACTATTTTCCATCAAGCTTTTTCAATCTGTAAAAGAATCTACATTACGTACTACTGGATTTTAATAGACGCTCAACAAGTTCTTTGTTGTATTTCTGCCTTTTTCACAGCGATGTGGTTTTGAGAAATTACTCTTCAGACGTCAATAGCATTTTGTTTAACGCCTTTTACCTCTTTTTGTCTCCCACCTGTCCAGATTCTTAACATCTTGAAAATGCAATCTGTCAATATAAAATGACCTTGTGTCAACGTATGCCATTTTGAAGTGGCAACTAACCGATAAGCCTGTCGAATTATTTGCCTTTGAGAGTGGCCTTCTTCCTTCAAAAATAGGATTTGATGACGGCAAAAGTGCGAAGTCTGTTGCCTTTTCTATAGATTTTTTTGCAGTACTTGTTATTGTTATTGACTTTAAAAAAAATACTCTAAAATACTTTTTACGAATTATAAGAAATATTTTAACTAAACAATCTAAGACAGAAAATATTCACCGCAAAACAAAGAAAACAATATTTGGTAAATGTTCAATGAAAATCTTATATATGCCAGAAGACAGAGAAAATGTTATATTAGTCTGCCTGAAGGAATACTCAGTGTTTCACCTGCAAAAGTTGTAAAGTCATATTCATTTTTTAGCGTGCAGAACTACTATGCTGTATCTACTAAAGTATTTTATGAATAGATTAAGAAATAAATCCCTTCTAATCCTGATGAAATCAAAGAAATAAGAGTAACATAAATTATTTTCACAGTGCACTACCTCCTCATCAATACTGCTAAGTGGTTATTTTTACTTTTTCGAAATTGGAGCAAAAGTTCAAATTTTAGGCAATTTATTTTTATCTTATTCAAGCCTGAGGCGTTTTGCCACAAAAATTGCTGTCTTTGTATATCTCACTTTACTCATCAAAAGATAGCAATCTTAGAAAAAAACTATAACCTGTGAATCTTTTCATGATTAAACGTCTCTGTTTAATCATGAAAAGACAAAACACAAACGTTTTGATTATTTACTTTTTGTTTTAATTACAATGCACAACGATTTGAACAAAATTATTTTCATAAACCACGTCTTTTTCTTCTTCTATGTACCGACTCCCTTCAGGACAGGGGCGACCATTGTTCTCCACTGCTTCCTATACTTTGTACTCTTATCCGTTTGTCATTTTACTATTCCACTTACTCCCTGTTCTGACATCTATTTACACAAGATTGTTAAGGATGTTACTCAATCTTTCCCTCTAGACTCTCTTTCCTTCAGTATATCATGTGAGTGTCAAACTCTCCAAACCTCATTCTTCATTACGCGTCACAAAAACTTCAACTGTCTATTTCTGATTCTAAATATAATCGTTCATTTTGTTAACCCTTCTTCTTAAAACTTTGTCGTTGCTCATATGTTCTGTCTATGGTATTCTCAACATCCTTCTGTGGAAGTACATCTCTGTTGCCTCAAGTCTCATCGTCACCTGTGAGGAAATTGTTCGGTATTCACTGCCATAGAGGAGTATTGCTATCAAATTGCAAATCGACCGACGTTTCTTTGCAAGCTTAAAATCTCAAGTTTTGTAAATTAAATTACAATATTTGTTAAGGTGGACATATTTGTAATGATAAACGGTTGTCTGGCAATAAGCCCACTGGGGGGCTAGGTGGACCTTCTTAGGCCGACAGTGTTCTAAATGTGAAGATAAATGTAATAAAGACTCTGGTTATATGGCATTAAGATATTTGTGATGGTCGTTGAAAAAATAATATTTTCCGAGTTGCTATCGTTGCATTTTTATGGTATAGGGAAACTGTTATCAGGGCCGGTGCTTACTACCCCCAAACCCCGATGTGGAGAATACGCCTGATTGGGGGCCCCGGGCAGTGATTTGTGACTCTCGCTATCTTATCAACATTCTTTTCTACCTACATTTATATACGTTATAAATTAACTAGGCACAATTGACTATTAAAGGATGAAAGATTTTACGGATTTTGACGTCATTCTGGGTTCATTTTTTCGTCCAAATCCGTGAATTTGTTTTGCTAAGTCTCGAAAAAAACATTATATAAAAATCACTATTTTTTTATCCATAATGTTGAATGTGTTAAAATCATTCAACTTTTTAACAAGAAAAATCTCAAGCCGATGTTAAAATTATCGCAAAATATTATTAATGTATTTAAGATGGAATGATTTATCATGACAGGTCTCTAATTTGTATTTAGATACATTGTATTTATCTATAATTTTTCTAGTTAAATTGTTCACCTATATTGCATATGATCCATTAGTATACATAATTAGTTTACAATAAAATTTGTATTTTATATGAATACTACCGTGAGATGTAGTAAGGGGGGGGTCATACCCGACGAAAACCCTTGCATTGGCCCTGTCTGTTATTATCATAGTTTCCATGAACGTACTGAAATTTTAACAGACACCAGATTGTTTTAAATTTGTCAGTTACGGTCGAAGGGAGAGTAGTCATACTTGTGAAAACTGGTATGTGTTTGTGACTGTGTAAGTGAAACTGCTATTTAATAATATATTTTCTATTTTGTCGGTATGTGTATCAGAGGAATCGTAATGGTATTTCCTATTGTGACCACATGATTGATGCTGGGTTTATTACTGGTGGTTTAGTTATGCGTAATTGTAGTCGCAACAATGTGAGTCCGGGGCGTCGCAGGAAGAAAATGGTTGCTTGTGCGAATCGAGAAAAAGCATCATTTGCAAAGATCAGAACACAAAGCACTGGCATGGGAGCGTCCGCTCTATCGCTTATCGGAATTTCACTCGACTCTGCAGTGATTGATCTTTCCCTACCCTCTACCTCTCAGCCGATCTTATCAATATAGTCGATGCATTTAAATACATACAGGAAGGGAGAAGTTGATTTGCACACACTCATACACATCGATATAAAATGTATAATAGGCGCTTACCGTGACATACTAATAAGCTTGTATTATTAACCATTTCTCTTATATAATGAATTCGAACCTCAATGGAAGTTTTACAGCATTCCACATACTCCACACTAAGCTAAGCGCATGAAATAAAGATATAAACCAATATATATATACATATATATATATATATATTTGATTTATATCGTTATTATATATATATAGAGAGAGAGAGATTTATATCGTTATTATGTATATATATATAAATATATATATTGATTTATATCGTTATTATATATATATATATATATATGTATTGATTTATATCGTTATTATGTATATATATATATATATACATATATATATATATATATATATATATATATATATATATATATATATATATATATATATTTGATGCTCCTGTTTCTGTCAATATCCGTTGATCATGTAACGTGTTTTTTCTGCTGTCAAAGTATGTGTATGCGTTTGCATATGTATTGGCATTCAGTTATAGGTGCATCTAAATATTCCTGAAAGAATGAGAAATAAAAGTAAGCCCTAGAGAAGGCTCTAATTCAAACGTCATGGAAAGCTAATATGATGCTATTGCTGCGTCAGGGTATTGTTACTAAATTTGGATGAGCGCATTTGACATACAGTAAAAACACACAATACTTATAAATGTATACAAATTGTTACATAACTGTCAATTAACCAATACATTACATATATATACATATATATATATATATATATATATATATATATATATATATATATATATATATATATATATATATATATATATATAACGGTTTAGACATTTCTGACCACGAAGGTGCTTACAGCAAGACACCGCTCAGTTTCCGTTTTTACTCTCGTTGGGACTTTTAGGCGTTTATATTTCTTAACTTATATTTTCATAATTAAGTTTTGAGACCCTTTTACCGAAAAATATATATATGCAAACACACACACACCCATATACCCCTTCACACACACATATATATATATATACATATATATATATATATATATATATATATATATATATATATATATATATATATATATATATATATATATATATATATATATATGGATGGATGTATATGCATATATATTAAAGTGGAAACTGAGGGCCAAGACCCAGCGGCGAAAGCCTGTTTCACGCTTAAACGCAATCTTCAAGCCATAAGCTTGCGTTGAAGCATGAAACAGACAGCCACTTATTCGATGTTGGCCACAGTGTCAACTTTTATATTTACATCCGCTCTATCCCTGGTATTCCGCACTTTTGCCCATAAACATAGCATTCCTTAAAACTATATTTTTATCATACCTACACACACACACACACACACACACACACACACACACATAATATATATACATATATACATATATATATATATATATATATATATATATATATATATATATATATATATATATATATATAATGTCATAAAAGCGGCTTTTAATAATAT